>CAWUFW010017363.1:0-78732 GCA_963921515.1 Calotriton arnoldi
CGGGTTCAAAACCCTCATCAGCCAGGCTATCTTGAATCCAGTGGCAAAGTGAGCAAGGGACCCACGTCTGGGCATACCCTGCCAACTTAGGGCGAACAAAGCGATACCAAAGGGGATGATGGACGGAGCGTTAGAGCAAATCAAACACTCACCCCCAGTCAACTGATCTGGGTTTAATCCATCATCATTCTTTAGCTCACTCCACCACCCCAGTTCAGACATGGCCATATGCAAATCAGTCTGACCCTGTGCCTCATGGGAACAGTCCAGCCCGAACTGCCAAGCCATGTCTTCCCTGGACCGGAAACAAGCATCCTGGGACCGGTTTCGGGTTCAAAACCCTCATCAGCCAGGCTATCTTGAATCCAGTGGCAAAGTGAGCAAGGGACCCACGTCTGGGCATACCCTGCCAACTTAGGGCGAACAAAGCGATACCAAAGGGGATGATGGACGGAGCGTTAGAGCAAATCAAACACTCACCCCCAGTCAACTGATCTGGGTTTAATCCATCATCATTCTTTAGCTCACTCCACCACCCCAGTTCAGACATGGCCATATGCAAATCAGTCTGACCCTGTGCCTCATGGGAACAGTCCAGCCCGAACTGCCAAGCCATGTCTTCCTGGACCGGAAACAAGCATCCTGGGACCGGTTTCGGGTTCAAAACCCTCATCAGCCAGGCTATCTTGAATCCAGTGGCAAAGTGAGCAAGGGACCCACGTCTGGGCATACCCTGCCAACTTAGGGCGAACAAAGCGATACCAAAGGGGATGATGGACGGAGCGTTAGAGCAAATCAAACACTCACCCCAGTCAACTGATCTGGGTTTAATCCATCATCATTCTTTAGCTCACTCCACCACCCCAGTTCAGACATGGCCATATGCAAATCAGTCTGACCCTGTGCCTCATGGGAACAGTCCAGCCCGAACTGCCAAGCCATGTCTTCCTGGACCGGAAACAAGCATCCTGGGACCGGTTTCGGGTTCAAACCCTCATCAGCCAGGCTATCTTGAATCCAGTGGCAAAGTGAGCAAGGGACCCACGTCTGGGCATACCCTGCCAACTTAGGGCGAACAAAGCGATACCAAAGGGGATGATGGACGGAGCGTTAGAGCAAATCAAACACTCACCCCCAGTCAACTGATCTGGGTTTAATCCATCATCATTCTTTAGCTCACTCCACCACCCCAGTTCAGACATGGCCATATGCAAATCAGTCTGACCCTGTGCCTCATGGGAACAGTCCAGCCCGAACTGCCAAGCCATGTCTTCCCTGGACCGGAAACAAGCATCCTGGGACCGGTTTCGGGTTCAAAACCCTCATCAGCCAGGCTATCTTGAATCCAGTGGCAAAGTGAGCAAGGGACCCACGCCTGGGCATACCCTGCCAACTTAGGGCGAACAAAGCGATACCAAAGGGGATGATGGACGGAGCGTTAGAGCAAATCAAACACTCACCCCCAGTCAACTGATCTGGGTTTAATCCATCATCATTCTTTAGCTCACTCCACCACCCCAGTTCAGACATGGCCATATGCAAATCAGTCTGACCCTGTGCCTCATGGGAACAGTCCAGCCCGAACTGCCAAGCCATGTCTTCCCTGGACCGGAAACAAGCATCCTGGGACCGGTTTCGGGTTCAAACCCTCATCAGCCAGGCTATCTTGAATCCAGTGGCAAAGTGAGCAAGGGACCCACGCCTGGGCATACCCTGCCAACTTAGGGCGAACAAAGCGATACCAAAGGGGATGATGGACGGAGCGTTAGAGCAAATCAAACACTCACCCCCAGTCAACTGATCTGGGTTTAATCCATCATCATTCTTTAGCTCACTCCACCACTCCCAGTTCAGACATGGCCATATGCAAATCAGTCTGACCCTGTGCCTCATGGGAACAGTCCAGCCCGAACTGCCAAGCCATGTCTTCCCTGGACCGGAAACAAGCATCCTGGGACCGGTTTCGGGTTCAAAACCCTCATCAGCCAGGCTATCTTGAATCCAGTGGCAAAGTGAGCAAGGGACCCACGCCTGGGCATACCCTGCCAACTTAGGGCGAACAAAGCGATACTCAAAGGGGATGATGGACGGAGCGTTAGAGCAAATCAAACACTCACCCCCAGTCAACTGATCTGGGTTTAATCCATCATCATTCTTTAGCTCACTCCACCACCCCAGTTCAGACATGGCCATATGCAAATCAGTCTGACCCTGTGCCTCATGGGAACAGTCCAGCCCGAACTGCCAAGCCATGTCTTCCTGGACCGGAAACAAGCATCCTGGGACCGGCTTCGGGTTCAAAACCCTCATCAGCCAGGCTATCTTGAATCCAGTGGCAAAGTGAGCAAGGGACCCACGTCTGGGCATACCCTGCCAACTTAGGGCGAACAAAGCGATACTCAAAGGGGATGATGGACGGAGCGTTAGAGCAAATCAAACACTCACCCCCAGTCAACTGATCTGGGCTTAATCCATCATCATTCTTTAGCTCACTCCACCACCCCAGTTCAGACATGGCCATATGCAAATCAGTCTGACCCTGTGCCTCATGGGAACAGTCCAGCCCGAACTGCCAAGCCATGTCTTCCCTGGACCGGAAACAAGCATCCTGGGACCGGTTTCGGGTTCAAAACCCTCATCAGCCAGGCTATCTTGAATCCAGTGGCAAAGTGAGCAAGGGACCCACGCCTGGGCATACCTCTGCCAACTTAGGGCGAACAAAGCGATACTCAAAGGGGATGATGGACGGAGCGTTAGAGCAAATCAAACACTCACCCCCAGTCAACTGATCTGGGTTTAATCCATCATCACCCTTACCTTACGCTCAGACTTGCCTTGCTTCCTCTGGAAGAAGTTAAATCTGTCAATAGCTACGCAAACTGTGGGTAAGTAATAGTGATCCAAATCAACAAGTGCATTCACAAAAACATCCCCTTCTTTTGCTGTTCTGGCCTTCTTCTCCATTTGGAGGTAGCTGCGTATCCCTTCGGGACCTAGACTATGCAGTAAAATTTTCTTTTTACGTGAGGAAGTAAATTCTTCAGAAACCTCCTCTTCAATTGCTGATAAATAGTTCATAAAATAGTCTTTCCATTCTGGCCATTTCATTTGTGGTTCCCTTGGCACAGGTAAAAATGGTACAGGAGGGGTAAGCGAAAAAATTTGGGCACACGTGGTTGAACCAGAACACAGTGTATAAATGCCTATGGAAAATGAGTGCGGGTACGAATCACACCCACCTGCAGTGTAAACCTCTTAACATAAATAATAGGGCAAAACTATGATGTGACTATTTTCCAAAGATGAGGTGTGCACATCACCGTAACAAACTTAAGGTGTGTAATGTGTGCTGCAAATAACTTGAAGCGATACAAAAGGGGATGATGGACGGAACGCTTGAGCCAATCAAACACTCACCCCCAGTCAACTGATCTGGGTTTAATCCATCATCATTCTTTAGCTCACTCCACCACCCCAGTTCAGACATGGCCATATGCAAATCAGTCTGACCCTGTGCCTCATGGGAACAGTCCAGCCCGAACTGCCAAGCCATGTCTTCCCTGGACCGGAAACAAGCATCCTAGGACCGGTTTCTGGCATTCCAGCCGTCATCAGCCAGGCTATGCTTGAATCCAGTGGCAGAGGGAGCAAGGGACCCACGTCTGGGCATATCCCCGCCAACTTAGGGCGAACAAAGCGATACCAAAGGGGATGATGGACGGAGCGCTAGAGCCAATCAAACACTCACCCCCAGTCAACTGATCTGGGTTTAATCCATCATCATTCTTTAGCTCACTCCACCACCCCAGTTCAGACATGGCCATATGCAAATCAGTCTGACCCTGTGCCTCATGGGAACAGTCCAGCCCGAACTGCCAAGCCATGTCTTCCCTGGACCGGAAACAAGCATCCTAGGACCGGTTTCTGGCATTCCAGCCGTCATCAGCCAGGCTATGCTTGAATCCAGTGGCAGAGGGAGCAAGGGACCCACGTCTGGGCATATCCCCGCCAACTTAGGGCGAACAAAGCGATACCAAAGGGGATGATGGACGGAGCGCTAGAGCCAATCAAACACTCACCCCCAGTCAACTGATCTGGGTTTAATCCATCATCATTCTTTAGCTCACTCCACCACCCCAGTTCAGACATGGCCATATGCAAATCAGTCTGACCCTGTGCCTCATGGGAACAGTCCAGCCCGAACTGCCAAGCCATGTCTTCCCTGGACCGGAAACAAGCATCCTAGGACCGGTTTCTGGCATTCCAGACCGTCATCAGCCAGGCTATGCTTGAATCCAGTGGCAGAGGGAGCAAGGGACCCACGTCTGGGCATATCCCCGCCAACTTAGGGCGAACAAAGCGATACTAAAGGGGATGATGGACGGAGCGCTTAGAGCCAATCAAACACTCACCCCCAGTCAACTGATCTGGGTTTAATCCATCATCATTCTTTAGCTCACTCCACCACCCCAGTTCAGACATGGCCATATGCAAATCAGTCTGACCCTGTGCCTCATGGGAACAGTCCAGCCCGAACTGCCAAGCCATGTCTTCCCTGGACCGGAAACAAGCATCCTAGGACCGGTTTCTGGCATTCCAGCCGTCATCAGCCAGGCTTGCTTGAATCCAGTGGCAGAGGGAGCAAGGGACCCACGTCTGGGCATATCCCCGCCAACTTAGGGCGAACAAAGCGATACTAAAGGGGATGATGGACGGAGCGCTTAGAGCCAATCAAACACTCACCCCCAGTCAACTGATCTGGGTTTAATCCATCATCATTCTTTAGCTCACTCCACCACCCCAGTTCAGACATGGCCATATGCAAATCAGTCTGACCCTGTGCCTCATGGGAACAGTCCAGCCCGAACTGCCAAGCCATGTCTTCCCTGGACCGGAAACAAGCATCCTAGGACCGGTTTCTGGCATTCCAGCCGTCATCAGCCAGGCTATGCTTGAATCCAGTGGCAGAGTGAGCAAGGGACCCACGTCTGGGCATATCCCCGCCAACTTAGGGCGAACAAAGCGATACAAAAGGGGATGATGGACGGAGCGCTAGAGCCAATCAAACACTCACCCCCAGTCAACTGATCTGGGTTTAATCCATCATCATTCTTTAGCTCACTCCACCACCCCAGTTCAGACATGGCCATATGCAAATCAGTCTGACCCTGTGCCTCATGGGAACAGTCCAGCCCGAACTGCCAAGCCATGTCTTCCCTGGACCGGAAACAAGCATCCTAGGACCGGTTTCTGGCATTCCAGCCGTCATCAGCCAGGCTTGCTTGAATCCAGTGGCAGAGGGAGCAAGGGACCCACGTCTGGGCATATCCCCGCCAACTTAGGGCGAACAAAGCGATACAAAAGGGGATGATGGACGGAGCGCTAGAGCCAATCAAACACTCACCCCCAGTCAACTGATCTGGGTTTAATCCATCATCATTCTTTAGCTCACTCCACCACCCCAGTTCAGACATGGCCATATGCAAATCAGTCTGACCCTGTGCCTCATGGGAACAGTCCAGCCCGAACTGCCAAGCCATGTCTTCCCTGGACCGGAAACAAGCATCCTAGGACCGGTTTCTGGCATTCCAGCCGTCATCAGCCAGGCTTGCTTGAATCCAGTGGCAGAGGGAGCAAGGGACCCACGTCTGGGCATATCCCTGCCAACTTAGGGCGAACAAAGCGATACTAAAGGGGATGATGGACGGAGCGCTTGAGCCAATCAAACACTCACCCCCAGTCAACTGATCTGGGTTTAATCCATCATCATTCTTTAGCTCACTCCACCACCCCAGTTCAGACATGGCCATATGCAAATCAGTCTGACCCTGTGCCTCATGGGAACAGTCCAGCCCGAACTGCCAAGCCATGTCTTCCCTGGACCGGAAACAAGCATCCTAGGACCGGTTTCTGGCATTCCAGCCGTCATCAGCCAGGCTTGCTTGAATCCAGTGGCAGAGGGAGCAAGGGACCCACGTCTGGGCATATCCCCGCCAACTTAGGGCGAACAAAGCGATACTAAAGGGGATGATGGACGGAACGCTTAGAGCCAATCAAACACTCACCCCCAGTCAACTGATCTGGGTTTAATCCATCATCATTCTTTAGCTCACTCCACCACCCCAGTTCAGACATGGCCATATGCAAATCAGTCTGACCCTGTGCCTCATGGGAACAGTCCAGCCCGAACTGCCAAGCCATGTCTTCCCTGGACCGGAAACAAGCATCCTAGGACCGGTTTCTGGCATTCCAGACCGTCATCAGCCAGGCTATGCTTGAATCCAGTGGCAGAGGGAGCAAGGGACCCACGTCTGGGCATATCCCTGCCAACTTAGAGGCGAACAAAGCGATACCAAAGGGGATGATGGACGGAGCGCTTGAGCCAATCAAACACTCACCCCCAGTCAACTGATCTGGGTTTAATCCATCATCATTCTTTAGCTCACTCCACCACCCCAGTTCAGACATGGCCATATGCAAATCAGTCTGACCCTGTGCCTCATGGGAACAGTCCAGCCCGAACTGCCAAGCCATGTCTTCCCTGGACCGGAAACAAGCATCCTGGGACCGGTTTCTGGATTCAAGCCGTCATCAGCCAGGCTATGCTTGAATCCAGTGGCAGAGTGAGCAAGGGACCCACGCCTGGGCATATCCCTGCCAACTTAGGGCGAACAAAGCGATACTAAAGGGGATGATGGACGGAGCGCTAGAGCAAATCAAACACTCACCCCCAGTCAACTGATCTGGGTTTAATCCATCATCATTCTTTAGCTCACTCCACCACCCCAGTTCAGACATGGCCATATGCAAATCAGTCTGACCCTGTGCCTCATGGGAACAGTCCAGCCCGAACTGCCAAGCCATGTCTTCCTGCACCGGAAACAAGCTATCCTAGGACCGGTTTCTGGCATTCCAGCCGTCATCAGCTAGGCTTGCTTGAATCCAGTGGCAGAGGGCAAGGACCTACGTCTTGGCAGTATCCCGCTGAACTTAGGTCGAATAAGCGATACAGGGGATGATGGACTGACGCTTGAGCCAATCAAGCACTGCCCCAGTTCAACTGATCTGGGTTTAATGCCATCAACCAGCCAAAAACGATGGATTTAGGCCCAGATCTCTGTACTGGGGTGAATGTATGACATTGTTCTGCATTCTGTCCATCAACTGTTGTTTTTGCATTTGTCACCCTGAGTGGGACGGGTATGCCCAGACGTGGGTCCCGTGCTCTCCATGCCACTGGAATCAAGCTATCCTGGCTGAAGAGGGTGAAACCCGAAACCGGTCCTAGGATGCTTGTTTCCAGTTCAGGAGGACCTGGCTTGGCAGTTCGGGCTGGACTGTTCCCATGAGGCACAGGGTCAAGACTGATTTGCATATGGCTGGGTTCAAACTGGAATGGCATGGTGAGCAAAAAAACGATGGATTTAGGCCCAGATCTCTGTACTGGGGTGAATGTATGACATTGTTCTGCATTCTGTCCATCAACTGTTGTTTTTGCATTTGTCACCCCGAGTGGGACGGGTATGCCCAGACGTGGGTCCCGTGCTCTCCATGCCACTGGAATCAAGCTATCCTGGCTGAAGAGGGTGAAACCCCGAAACCGGTCCTAGGATGCTTGTTTCCAGTTCAGGGAGGACCTGGCTTGGCAGTTCGGGCTGGACTGTTCCCATGAGGCACAGGGTCAAGACTGATTTGCATATGGCTGGGTTCAAACTGGAATGGCATGGTGAGCAAAAAACGATGGATTTAGGCCCAGATCTCTGTACTGGGGTGAATGTATGACATTGTTCTGCATTCTGTCCATCAACTGTTGTTTTTGCATTTGTCACCCCGAGTGGGACGGGTATGCCCAGACGTGGGTCCCGTGCTCTCCATGCCACTGGAATCAAGCTATCCTGGCTGAAGAGGGGTGAAACCCCGAGACCGGTCCTAGGATGCTTGTTTCCAGTTCAGGAGGACCTGGCTTGGCAGTTCGGGCTGGACTGTTCCCATGAGGCACAGGGTCAAGACTGATTTGCATATGGCTGGGTTCAAACTGGAATGGCATGGTGAGCAAAAAACGATGGATTTAGGCCCAGATCTCTGTACTGGGGTGAATGTATGACATTGTTCTGCATTCTGTCCATCAACTGTTGTTTTTGCATTTGTCACCCCGAGTGGGACGGGTATGCCCAGACGTGGGTCCCGTGCTCTCCATGCCACTGGAATCAAGCTATCCTGGCTGAAGAGGGTGAAACCCGAAACCGGTCCTAGGATGCTTGTTTCCAGTTCAGGGAGGACCTGGCTTGGCAGTTCGGGCTGGACTGTTCCCATGAGGCACAGGGTCAAGACTGATTTGCATATGGCTGGGTTCAAACTGGAATGGCATGGTGAGCAAAAAACGATGGATTTAGGCCCAGATCTCTGTACTGGGGTGAATGTATGACATTGTTCTGCATTCTGTCCATCAACTGTTGTTTTTGCATTTGTCACCCCGAGTGGGACGGGTATGCCCAGACGTGGGTCCCGTGCTCTCCATGCCACTGGAATCAAGCTATCCTGGCTGAAGAGGGTGAAACCCCGAAACCGGTCCTAGGATGCTTGTTTCCAGTTCAGGGAGGACCTGGCTTGGCAGTTCGGGCTGGACTGTTCCCATGAGGCACAGGGTCAAGACTGATTTGCATATGGCTGGGTTCAAACTGGAATGGCATGGTGAGCAAAAACGATGGATTTAGGCCCAGATCTCTGTACTGGGGTGAATGTATGACATTGTTCTGCATTCTGTCCATCAACTGTTGTTTTTGCATTTGTCACCCCGAGTGGGACGGGTATGCCCAGACGTGGGTCCCGTGCTCTCCATGCCACTGGAATCAAGCTATCCTGGCTGAAGAGGGTGAAACCCCGAAACCGGTCCTAGGATGCTTGTTTCCAGTTCAGGAGGACCTGGCTTGGCAGTTCGGGCTGGACTGTTCCCATGAGGCACAGGGTCAAGACTGATTTGCATATGGCTGGGTTCAAACTGGAATGGCATGGTGAGCAAAAACGATGGATTTAGGCCCAGATCTCTGTACTGGGGTGAATGTATGACATTGTTCTGCATTCTGTCCATCAACTGTTGTTTTTGCATTTGTCACCCCGAGTGGGACGGGTATGCCCAGACGTGGGTCCCGTGCTCTCCATGCCACTGGAATCAAGCTATCCTGGCTGAAGAGGGTGAAACCCCGAAACCGGTCCTAGGATGCTTGTTTCCAGTTCAGGGAGGACCTGGCTTGGCAGTTCGGGCTGGACTGTTCCCATGAGGCACAGGGTCAAGACTGATTTGCATATGGCTGGGTTCAAACTGGAATGGCATGGTGAGCAAAAAACGATGGATTTAGGCCCAGATCTCTGTACTGGGGTGAATGTATGACATTGTTCTGCATTCTGTCCATCAACTGTTGTTTTTGCATTTGTCACCCCGAGTGGGACGGGTATGCCCAGACGTGGGTCCCGTGCTCTCCATGCCACTGGAATCAAGCTATCCTGGCTGAAGAGGGGTGAAACCCCGAAACCGGTCCTAGGATGCTTGTTTCCAGTTCAGGGAGGACCTGGCTTGGCAGTTCGGGCTGGACTGTTCCCATGAGGCACAGGGTCAAGACTGATTTGCATATGGCTGGGTTCAAACTGGAATGGCATGGTGAGCAAAAAACGATGGATTTAGGCCCAGATCTCTGTACTGGGGTGAATGTATGACATTGTTCTGCATTCTGTCCATCAACTGTTGTTTTTGCAAATAACTTGAAGAGCCAAAAGATGCACACAAAAATGTGGCATTGTCGAGTCGTGTATTGACAGGTAGCAGGAAATGAGTTGTGCGTATCACGGTAATACGCAAAATTGGACCTAGAGAAGAATTATGGCAAATGATAATAAGTAAGGAAAATTCTCCAAAGGTGTGCGTATCACTGTGACATGCCAAACTTGAAGAAATAATTCAATTTAAATGCACCCCTAGTGTGTGCGTCACTGAATTCTTGATGGGTAGAAAACGGGAATTCTCTCACAAGGTGTGCGTATCACCGTGACACGCATAAATCTTCAAAAGATTCTCACACCCTAGTGTGCACGTCACTGAACATGCTTTGATGAACACGCCAACTCACACTAAGGTGTGCGTATCACCGTGACACGCAAAGCCAAAGGAAAAGACAACTCGGCTGCCGGCGCACTAGTACAACGTGCAGCCGGCTCTCCTCAGCACTGGTGTCGTATACAGCGTGCATGCGCAACTTCAATATCTGTACTCAGGTAGAAGGATCGGGTGCAGGAACCCACGTCCTCAGCAACTTCTCACAGCCAGGATCAGGTGCCGGCAAGCATGCACTCCGCAACTCCTCAAAGTAAAACCATGAAAGTACCTGACAGCTCTCCGCTCTCCCTCTTGCACACCGTTCGAAACTCAGCCAAAAGACCGGCCATCTACAGGATTACTCACTGCCAGAAGCTGAAGAACAGAAGAACAGAAGGAGGTCTTGGACACAGAAACGTGCCTCTTTACATCGCACAAAGGAACCAGGAAAACTGCATGCATGGCTCGCAGGTCCAGTCATCGCCAAATTGTGGTAAGTACAACTTCGACACTTCAGGTATGATTAAAAATAAGGTTTATTTCTTCCTGAGGGAGAGCGGCAGAGGCATGACTGGTTAAGCCGTGGAGCAACTGTCAATGCTCCAACGGTTCACCACAGAGCGTTCAGGCCTAGGCATTCTCCCCCACACGCTCAGTAGCAACCTCGCACGAAGGGGAGAATGCCAACATGACAGGAACCACTAGGGGAGAGAGAAGTAATAAGGGTTGGGCCTGGGGTGGGGGTTACTATTTTAGGGTAAAAGAGGGTCAGGGGGGTCGTGTAGGGGTAGTGGTTTTGGGTTTAGGGTAGGGAGAGGACTGGGGGTCGGGGGGTCATGCAGGGTAGTGTTTTAGGGTAGGGAGAGGACTGGGGGTCGGGGGTCGGGGGTCGGGGGAGGGTCGTGAAGGGTAGTGTTTTATGGTTTAGGGTAGGGAGAGGACTGGGGATCAGGGGGTGGTGCAGGGGTAGTGTTTTAGGGTTTAGGGTAGGGGTGGATTGGGGGTCGGGGGTCGTGCAGGGGTAGTGTTTTAGGGTTTAGGGTAGGGAGAGGATTGAGGGTTGAGGGAATTGTGCATGGGTAGTGATTTAGGGTTTAGGATAGGGAAAGGATTAGGGGTTGAGGGGATCGTGCATGGGTAGTGATTTAGGGTTTAGGATAGGGAAAGGATTGGGGTCGGTGGGTCGTGCAGGGGTAGTGATTTAGGGCAGGGCAGGGTAGTGTTACTTACATTACACACTTTTACCAAGTGCATGCCTTTACCACGCATGCCTCTGCATTGTAATGGCATGCGTGGTAAAGGCATATGCGTGGTAAAAGAATGCGTTGTAATGGTAGGTCGTTGTAAGCGTACTAGCGTAGTAATACCCGCATTGTAATGGCACGCATGGTATTAGTATGCGTAGTAACGTCATACATTCCTAAACTAAAGATTATCAACAGTTGTTTATTAATTCAATGTGCATTAAAATGACTGATATCTGCTGCCCAAGCCATTCTTATAGCTTTGGGGGCCTGAAATAGTCTGAATTGTCGCACTTGTAAGGTGAGATTATTAATAGTTGTGTTGGTTCTGTCACTGTTGATGCTGGCAGAGGCAATGGGTGATGCAAGCTGCAGTGGTCTCCTTACAAGGGCCCTGTCACTTTTTTTTATTTTTTTTTACAAACTAAGCACTGCCTAAAGGCCATGCTAGAAGCAACATAGGCTCTTTTTAGGATCATGTACTTCCTCTCTACATTTTAAGCATATTTTAAGTCACTGGGGAGTTTATGTCCATACAGAGGCACGAGGCCTCAGGTTGAGTAAGGTCACGTAAGTCTGAGGTAACATTCAGTACCCTTATAAATGTACATTTGGGGTATTGTATCTCAAAAGGTTGTAATTTTTGTTATTGGTGCATTCCGACTTTTGGACATGCCTGTAATAGGTAATGGTAATAACAATCTCCTACTTATTAAATACAAACCTAGAAGGATGGGACAGTGAGCTGTGGAGTTTAAGTCCAGATAAGGCTGACTAAATCTCCCATCCTTTCCAGGTCAGTAAATTGAGTACCATGAAACTGGGTAATAGCAGCAGCTGTTATTTACAGAAGCGTGGCATCAGGCAAATTATTAATATTAAATGATGAGAACTGTATAATCTAGAAATGCTGAAATGCTCATCACCAGCACAAGTAGACCTTGCCAGTGTACTCTAGTGTGATCTTTCCTACATGAGTCAGAGATTAGAGGGTTATGAAGCAAGGGCCCCAACCAAAGTAGGTGCGCCTTGGACAGCTCTATGCTTTCAGAGTAACACCGCAAGGACAAGCCATGGTGACTACATCCTACAAACACCAAACAGCAATTACAATAGAGAGTGAAACATAGTGATATACCATACATTACAATATATTTGTGTTTGAAACTTGCAGCCAGGTGCATTTTTCTATGTATGCTCTGAATGCTGCTTGGCACGAGGAAGCTACAGTCACCAAATGCCAGGATTAGGTGCGCGTCAGTGGGGGAGGAGGGAACAGAGAGAGAACATTCTCCTTACCCTGGGCACAACCAGCGCCTCATATTTCATGTTGAGTTATAAAGGTGAGCTTTTCAGTGATAATGGGGAACTCAGAGTTTTCTGTTGGAAGTTCCTGGGACTGATTAAGTAAAAATACAGGGAATGTGCACAAAATTCCCTGAACACATGCATCTTCCCGTGGTCAAAATGTGTGCTGGACTGCGGCATAAAATTTTGCACATCCCTCAAACAATCAATCAATCAGGATTTGTAGAGCGCGACTACTTCACCTCTGAGGGTCTCGAGGCGCTGTGGGATCGTGCTGCAAGATCACTCTGCCTGTTCCTATTGGTTGAACATCCAGGTTTTGAGGTCCTTCCGGAACTGCTGGAGTAATTGTGAGGCTCCAAAGTGCAGGGGAAGGGAGTTCTAGGTCTTAACCACCAGGTCGGAGAAGGAGCAGCCTCCATGGTTTGCCCGGCAGATGCATTGGGCAGCTGCTAGGTAGACAGATCCGGAATGGAGTTCCCTGGTCGGTTGGTGGTAATTCACTGGATCGTTAAGGTACGCTGGTCCATCATTGTGTAGTGTCTTGTAAGCGTGAGTGAGCAGCTTGAACTGGCATCTCTTTGCGACTGGTAGACAATGGAGTTTCCCGAAGGTGAGGGGTGATGGTTGCTTGTGTGGGGAGGTCGAGGAGGAGTCTGGCTGCTGTGTTCTGGATGGTCTGGAGTTTGAACGACACACAAGATGAATAAGAGTACAAAG
This sequence comes from Calotriton arnoldi, assembly GCA_963921515.1. NCBI lineage: Eukaryota > Metazoa > Chordata > Amphibia > Caudata > Salamandridae > Calotriton > Calotriton arnoldi. The sequence goes on from CAWUFW010017363.1 coordinate 13,360, forward strand.
AAACAAACAACTAGTATGGAAAGTGGCACACACTTAGTTTGTGAAAAACTGCTCTCACCCACAAATTGTGGCATGCTTCATCATAGGGCTTTCTACGACACCCCTGCGCAGACCAACACCTGGGGTGGAGCCATAGGGAGCGGGAAGACAATACAAACATAAAATAATCAGGATCTGAAAAGAATAGTGGTGCAGAAATGGGAGTTTAAAACTGGCTCAGGAATATCCGATTACACTTTTATTTCTGGACTTCCTGGTCAGGATTAAAATAGATGAAGGATGGTGCTGACTGGGAGTATTAATGGTCCCACACCTCTCCTCTCTGCATGTTTGTCAGGAGTTTCCTCAGGAGTTGGGCAATAATTCCTACATAGAGGGAGTTACCGTAGTCGAGTCTGCTGGTGACAAGAGCTTGTGTGACAGTTCACCTGGTGCTTGGTGGGAGCCATCTGAAGACCTTCCTGAGCACTCGGAGGGTGAAGAAGCAAGCGGAGGAGACGGTGCTGACCTGCTTCATCGTGGATAGCTTGCTGGTGAGGATGATGCTGAGGTTGCGGCTGTGTTCGATGGGTTTGGGGGTTGGGCCCAGCTCGGGTGGCCACCATTCGTTGTTCCAGAGGGTGTCCTTGCCTTTCCCCAAGATGAGTACTTCCGTCTTGTCTGTATTGAGTTTGAGACAGTTGTTGTTCATCCAGATAGAGACATCTTCCATGCATCTTTCGAACTTGCCTTTGATGGTCATAGGGTCGTTGGTCAGGAAGAGGATGAGTTGGGTGTCGTCCACGTAGGAGATGATGTTGAGTCCGTGGCTCCTGACGATGTTGTCCAGGGGTGTCATGTATATGTTGAAGAGGGTAGGGCTGAAGGATGAGCCTTGAGGTACGCCACTGGAGATGTTCTCATCCCTCATTCTCATTCTTAGATAGATGCACACCAATATGCGCAGTGCATTCCCTTGATAGGGCATCCTTATCCTGGCAGCATTTCTACTGGGGAAAGTTCAAACACTGACATTCATGCTGCTGTACAGAATTACATTCTTATCTCCGATGTCGGGGTGTAAATGTGTTCCCTGACCCATTGAAGGTGTAGGTGCAGGAGACTTGAGGACATCATCAGGAATCTTTCCATCTGTGTATGCGGCTCAGAGGATTGAAATGACAGTAAACAGGCAGGGTCAGATTAGTAAGGAAGACACTTGAGCACCAGATGATGGTCCGGTGCTTGAAGGCGAACTGAGGACTGTATTTTTTTAGGTGACGTGGTGTCCGTTTCTGAGCAGGTTTTGGGTCTGTCTGTGCCCTTTAGACTTCTGAGGCCCAAGAGGCATCACTGGCAGCCTATATCATAGGGCAGGTAGGGCTCTGTCAACCCCTCCTCTCACCACTGTCGAGGTCTGGCCCCAACTCCCTGCCAGGACGGCCCATTATAGTGTATTATAATTTGGGCTCTCGGTTTTATGGTGTTTATTTTTTAAATATTTCCGTCTGTGTTTATCCATATTTATTTTTGGGCCATCCTATTGGTATTTATCCTTATTTACTCTGTGTTTTGAGAATAAATGGAATCGTAAAATGGTATATTTCCATATTCATTCAACTGATAAATGTAGGAAGCTGGGTTTCTGTTGCAGTAACCCCCCCACTTTTTGCCAGACTACTGATGCACTTTGACTTGATGTGCCCTGGGTCCCTGCCAATCAGGTTCCCAGGGCCTGTGTTCTTTCTCAAAAACTGTACCTTGTAAACCCAATTGGCACTCTCTGGCCACAGGTCAGTCCCTGGTAAATGGTACCACCCAGTACCCAGGTCAGTGTGACCAGGGAAGGCCTCTAAGGGCTAAGAGGCCCTATACCTTTACACTAACACATTGCCTTTGCAGGCTGCCTGTTTTGGTGCAGAACAAAGTGAAGAGTCAACATGGCCCACATCCCTGTGTGCCATGCCTACAACCCACTGCCCTGGCATAGATCAGCCACCCCTCTAGCTGGGTGCACTATACCAGTGGTGAGGGTGCAGGTGCATGAACCCTGTACCCTTACAGTGTCTAAGTCCATTCTTAGACACTGTAAGTGCAATAATGCCATTAAGAGTATATAGTGCTGGGAGTTTGTCATTACAAACTCCACACTACCATAATGGCTTTACTGAAAACTGAGAAGTTTGGTATCAAACTTCTCAGCACATTAAACCCACACTGATGCCAGTGTGGAATTTAATGAAAAATTCACTCAGAGGCATCTTATAGATGCCCCCTGAAAAACAACCAGCCTCTGGTGGATTCCCTGACTGGTACACACCAGCCTGCCACAACAAGACAGGTTTCTGGACCCCTAGGGTGGGAGCCTTCGCTCCCTGAGCCCAGAAACAAAGCCTTTCCTGGGTGGAGGTGTTCACACCTCCCCCAGGCCAGGAAGAGCCATCTGTGGCAGGGGAGCTTCAAAGGCCTTGCAGTATTTGTAATGCGACCCCCAGCCTCTCCTGCTATCAGGAGCAGTCCCTCTTCCTGTCTCCCCTCCTTTTCGGCAGGAGGACAGGCGGGAAAAATTAGCCAGCCCAGAAGGTGTGCCCACCTCTGCCAACCCCACCCCTCAGGTGGGGGAGGCGAGGTGAAGCCCACTCATCAGTGCCTGCCCTCTTGCAGACGGCAGGCACTCCCCAATCAGGATTAGGGATTGTGCTCACTTCCCCACGTGGGGTGAGCACACCAAGGGTGCAGTCACCCTAATGTCAGAAGCCCATTGGCTACTGAACTCGAGACCCCTAAACCGCCCCAAAATACAGTATTTAGGGGGGCAGCCCTGAACCAAGAAGTCAGACAAGAAACTACAAGAAGAAAAGAAGAAGAAGGACCGAACAGCCGTGCCGAAGCTAGGAAGAGGAGGACGCCCAATGACTTAGCCCCAGCCCTACCGGAATGTCCCCACCTCGAACCTGCAGAAGTGAAACTCCTGTGTGTCCTGCAGCCAGCAGCCTCAAGAACCCCGAGGACCTGCCCTGCCTTCAAAAGAAAAGACTCTGTCTTCCGTGAACACCGTATTTGTTCACCCACAGACTCCAGCTTCGGCAAAATCTGCGAGTCTGCACCACTCTGCACCCGACGCCCACGGCCTGAGTTCAAGTGGCCCAACACCACGAGGAGGTCTCCCTGGCAATCCTGACCTGAGATCCAGTGATCCCTGACCTGCCTCAAGCCTCCAGCCGATGCCTGCAGCCTCAATCCGGAAGGTCCCCCCAACCGCGAACAGGAGCTGGTAAGAAGATCCGACCCTAAAAGACACCCCTGCACCCGATGCCCCATGGCCTTGGGTGGCCCAACCGACGGTGTCTAACCAACTCCCAGCATCCCAACTTACCTCTCCAAGTGGTGGTCGCACCCAGAAGACCTTCGTCCCCGAGCCTGCAGTGTGTTTGCAAACCAGAGACTCCCCATTGAAAGTAATGGGGCAACCAACGACAAACCAGCACCCTGCATCCGGCCGCCCTAGTGCCGCTGAAGGTGTACCTTTGGTGCTATCTTGAACCCCCATTTGTCCTGAGCTTAAGTCCAGGAGCTTTTGCTCCCACAACCTTGTGGCCTGCTCATAAGCAGCCACCAACCGGAGGCCACCTATCCCCCATTGGATAACATTGGGCCTCAGCACTCTGCACCCGGCCGCCCTGGTGCCGCTGGGGGTGTAACAAGAGTGCGTCCTTGACCCTGGGGGACCCCTGAGTCTAACCCCAGAAACCCAAATCCCCTAACAAAGTACTTACCTGTTAACTGATAACACTATTTCCTCCCATAGAATAACATTGACTGTTTTTCTATGAAAACGTGTGGAGTTGGAAAATCTATAAAAGTCTCTAAAACTGTAACCAAATAACTAAAACGCTTTTACTTACCTGTTTACAGGAAATGTCCCAGTGTAGTATCCAGGTGTACTACACTGTGTAAGAAAAGTAATCTGTAAAGTAATCTACATGACGGATCACTGACAGAATATTGACAGTCAGAATATCGAGGTACAAAAATTCGATGTCAAGAATATCGAAGTCCTATCTACATAATGGTAAGTACAAAAATATCGAGAAAAAAAATATCGTTAAAAATATCGTTTTTTTTAATGTTTAAAAAATAATGTAAAATAAAGTAAATAATACATATAATTAAAAGAAACATAGTTAAAATTATTTTAAAATGTTAAAAATTATAACTAATACATATAATGTAAAAATAAATTTAAAATATATATGTATAAAATATAATATATATACTTACTAAATAATATTTATAAATAATTATTTTAATAACTTATAAATTGTTAAAAAACATAATAAAAATTATAAATACATATATATACACATACTACAATAATATAAATACAAATATAAAAATAAATATAACAAATTAAAAAATTAGAATATTTTTAATCTTTTTAAAATACATTATACACTACATTAACTAAAACAGTAGAGAAAATATTATATAGCGGAGAGGATAAAATTACTATTCCTACTCCAGAGAATGCAACAGTAGGGAAAGTGTTGGATAGCATAGGGGTAAAAATTACTATTCCCACTCCACTGAGTGCAACAGTAGGGAAAGTGTTGGATAGCGTAGGGGTAGAAATTACTATTCACACTCCAGTGAGTGCAACAGTAGGGAAAGTGTTGGATAGCGAAGGGGTAAAATTACTATTCCCACTCCAATGAGTGCAACAGTAGGGAAAGTGTTGGATAGCGTAGGGATAAAAATTACTATTCCCACTCTAGTCAGTGCAACAGTAGGGAAAGTGTTGGATAGCGTAGGGGTAAAAATTACTATTCCCACTCCAGAGAGTGCAACAGTAGGGAAAGTGTTGGATAGCGTAGGTGTAAAAATTTCTATTTCCACTCCAGAGAGTGCAAAAGTAGGGAAAGTGTTCGATAGCGAAGGGGTAAAAATTACTATTCCCACTCCACTGAGTGCAACAGTAGGGAAAGTGTTGGCTAGCGTAGGGGTAAAAATTACTATTCCCACTCCAGAGAGTGCAACAGTAGGGAAAGTGTTGGATAGAGTAGGGGTAAAAATTACTATTCCCACTCCAGAGAGTGCAACAGTAGGGAAATTGTTGTATAGCGAAGGGGTAAAAATTACTATTCCCACTCCAGTGAGTGCAAAAGTAGGGAATGTGTTGGATAGCGTAGGGATAAAAATTACTATTCCCACTCCAGAGAGTGCAACAGTAGGGGAAGTGTTGGATAGCGTAGGGGTTAAAATTTCTATTCCCACTCCAGAGAGTGCAACAGTAGGGAAAGTGTTGGATAGCGTAAGGGTAAAAATTACTATTCCCACTCCAGAGAGTGTAACTGTAGGGAAAGTGTTGGATAGCACACGGTTAAAATTAACATACTTATCAATTAAATAAATTTTCAAATTAAATAACCAATTAATAAATAATTAATAATAAATTATTTATAAGTAATAACAAATAAAAATTAATAATTACTTCATTATAATTAAAAACTTCCCACTCTATTCCCTATAAACCCACAACCCGCTCCTAAAAAAATAACACAATTAATATAATTATCAATTAATAAAATTAATTACCAATTAATAATTAATTAACAATAAATTAATTATCAATACCAATAAATAAAAATTAATAATTACTTTATTAAAATTTAATTCCTTCCCACCCTATTCCCCTGTAAACCCACAACCCGCTCCTAAAAAATAACACAATTCATATAATTATCAATTAATAAAAATTAATGACCAATTAATAATTAACAATAAATTAATTATCAATACCAATAAATAAATATTAATAATTACTTTATTAAAATTAAATTACTTCCCACCCTATTCCCATATAAACCCACAACCCGCTCCTAAATAAATAACACAATTAATATAATTATCAATTAATAAAAATGAATTACCAATTAATAATTAATTAACAATAGATTTATTATCAATATCAATAAATAAAAATTAATAATTACTTTATTAAAATTAAATTACTTCCCACCCTATTCCCCTATAAACCCACAACCCGCTCCTAAAAAAAAATAACATAATTAATATAATTATCAATTAATCAATTAATGAAAATTAATTACCAATTAATAATTATGTAACTTTGGAGTGTGGCTAGGTCAGACCTTGCGCAATACCAACATTATAATCAAAATACCAATAGTATCTGGAGGGTGCTCGAGAGAACGGCTGGGAAACGGCCACCCACGTATCCAAAAGTCCTCCGTGACCAAAGGTACACAAAGAGCAGATTATAGAGAAAGATCCCGTTCCCGAGCAGAAAACAAATTCATATCATCAGGAAGTCAGTCCAAGAAAATATCAGTCCAAATCTTGTGTATTAATAGTCTTCTTTATTTTCTCATCCTGTTCAAAGCCATGGGTATTTTACAAGTGGCTCATGACAGAAAATAGGCGTAGCTGGTATAGCCGAGATGTAGCTAACACGTGTTTCGTCTTGGGTATATCGCCCATTGACTTCCTCAGGGCAAACGTGAATTCAAGAACAGGTCCGCCGGATCCGGTCCTCAATCACGACGGGAGTACTCTCCGAAATCCGATATACACATACACACGTATCTACCTGGAATACAAGTCATTTTGAGATATATGTTCATACGCCTGACTGTATTTCCCAGGATAGAAGCTCTACTAAGACTCATGCTGAATGGGACTATTGTCAGATTTTGCCTGGATTTTGGCGGACCTGTTCTTGAATTCACGTTTGGCCTGAGGAAGTCGATGGGCGATATACCCAAGACGAAACATGTGTTGGCTACATCTCGGCTATACCAGCTACACCTATTTTCTGTCATGAGCCACTTGTAAAATACCCATGGCTTTGAACAGGATGAGAAAATAAAGAAGAATATTAATACACAAGATTTGGACTGATATTTTCTTGGACTGACTTCCTGATGATATGAATTTGTTTTCTGCTCGGGAACGGGATCTTTCTCCAATTAATAATTAATTAACAATAAATTAATTATCAATACCAATAAATAAAAATTAATAATTACTTTATTATAATTAAATTACTTCCCACCCTATTCCCCTATAAACCCACAACCCGCTACGGAATAAAAACACAACATTTAATTAAAAATAATTAATAATTTCTATAAATTATTATTAAATTTACTATAATTAAATTACTTCCCACCCTATTCCCCTATAAACCCACAACCCACTACGGAACTAAAACGCAAAATTTACTTTAAAAAACATTAATAACTTCTAAAAATTTAAAACATATATTTAAAAAAAAATACAATACTTAACAAAAAATATAGAACACATACATTTAAAATACATACTAAAATACATAACACTAATATAAACATCGATATTATTAACAACGATATTTTTACAAACGATATTACTGACTTCGATATTAACAAAAACGATATTTCTTACCTTCATGTCGATATTCTGGTCACCGATATTCTTGATCTCGATATTCAGTCCCTTCGATATTTCCAACTCGATATTTTTGTACTCCGAAAATAAAAACTCGATATTATGTCTGTGCAACCTACATGACATCATATTGAAAAGTCAATACAAAGTATATGTACTATATTTCAAAGCATTGCATTACCAGTGATTCTACTGTAATCAAACCAAAGTATTTATACAACTGCCATTCTAACTGTATTATTACTGCAAAGTATAATTCACTTACCTGTGCCAGGCTTGCTTGGTTCTAGAAAATAAAATAACGAAAAGAATATTTTTATACAAACAAAATTGGTCTGAGTTCAGTCTTTGGGGCCGATTCCGATTCAGGCCGGAAATCTCCCCGACCGAGCCGGACCCGGAGAGATTTCCGACCGAATCGGACCCTAGCAGCCCGACCGAACAAGTACGATGCGTCCGTATGCTATCGGACTCGATTCGGTCGGACTCCCATTGAAGTCAATGGGAGCCAGTCGTACAACGCGTACGCGGGCTCCCATTCACTCAATGGGTGCGAGGCGAACAAGGGCGCCCCCTACAGCGGGTACGAGTCGAACCGACTCGTGCCGTACATGCACAGGTAGGGGGGACCCATGGGTCCCCCCTGGATGCAGCCCGCGCGGATACGCGTACAGGGGGGTCTGACACGGACCCCCAAAGTGCGGCTCCGACAGCTCTTTGGAGCCGGACTGCGCGAGTCGGTCGGACTGGTCGAGGTGCGCATCGTACTTACCCGGCCGGGGAACGTCTCCATTGCGCGGTGTGAGTCGTCTCCGTGCGAGTCGGTCGGAGCGGTCGGGTCCCGCGAACGAGTCGGTCGGAGCGGTCGGGTTCTGCGAACGAGTCGGTCGGCGATTTCGCGAGCGCACGCATTGTACTCGCTCGCCCGGACGCACGTACGAATCGGTCAGGAAATAGGGCTCCGAATCGGATCCGGTTAAGCCGAATCCGATTCGGTGCCCTACCGGCCGAGATCGCAATCGACCCCTAAGAGTGTGTGACAATCATTTGCTGATTGAGTGTGTACAACAAATGCTTAACACTGGCCTCTGTACTGCCTTACTGCTCGCCCACACTACCACAAATAGAGAGTAATGTGCTATCTACTTCTACCTCTGCCTACCTTTGGGGTTCCACTGGACTCTGTGCACACTATACCTCACTTTGGTGTAGTATATACAGAGCCAGGTTCCTACAATAAACATGCACATATACTTTGCTTCCTGTTGTGTTTTAGCAAATTAAGCAGTCAAATATACTGAAACATTATAACCACAGGTAAATATCTGCATTATAATACACATATATGTTAACATATGCCTGCATTTAAGGACATCTGAACCTGTTTGTTAACTTCCCATGCTGTCTTTCTGCTCAGCTGTTGTACTGGAAAGCACAAAACACAGCCTGGAGAGTCACCCACAAAAAGCATAAATTTACGTTTTTTCCCCTTTGAAAAATAAATACATGCAGGAAACATGTTGTTTTCTGTCTGTATTTATCTGTAAGCCATAATTAAAATGTATTTATAAAGGGCTTCCAACCCCGATGAGTGTTGAAGCATTTTAAGGTGGAGACCACGCTGCTCCAGAACCCAAGGCTAGTGGGTAATTCAGTGGTTATTGGTATTAGTCTTGTGTTCTTAAGGAAACTATTCAACGCATTTACTTCAGTTTTTTTATGGTGAATTAAATTATTGGGAGCTAGGTATGATCTTTAGTGGGGAAGGTATGTGAGTTCATGCATATGGTTGGTAGGTTTAATAAATGAGCTAGAATAGATTAGGTTTTGTTAGGTTGCAGGTATGATTTTTAAAGAAGAAGCAGTTGGGATTTTTATAATGAAATGAGGGCAATTTTCAGAAATACATAATTAATAAAGGTTAAGGTAAACAATCTAGCTGTGCTCAGAGTGGGGAGGCATGCAGTGGATGGAAATTATGGAGAACGTCATTTGAAAGAAAACAGAGAGTTTTGTGTGCAGTTTTGGAAAGATGTAGGGGGCTTTTGACATAGCATGCACTTTGAGGATATAATACTGCAAAAAGAAACAACATTTTTGAAATTATTTGCATGTGAGTGGTGCCTATTGCTTTGCTATGCATTAGAATGAGGTGAACAGTGTATGAGCTGCTAGGCTACCACTGGATAGTTATCAGCTCATGGTTGGAAGCGTAAAGTAATGGATGCATGCATATATAGGGAAATACAGAGAGCTTTAAGCTGGTCTTGAAGGAAGCAGTAACCTTGTGATCATAAACGGGGTACATAATGCAAACATGGAAAAGGAGATTATGCAAATGCAAAGTGCATATCTTCTAATGTTCACCCTTAAAGTTTGACTCACAATATTAATTTGAAGAGCAAATTGGGATCCCTTTGGATGCCCCTGGTTTAGCAGGGTGCAACACAGGGGTTGGGGACAACTTCCCCAGACAGTGCAAGTGTATTGCCTGCATTCCGGTTGCTGAAGGGTGGAGACCCAGAAACTTAAGTGGGCCTTGGAGAAAGGGCCCTGTTTAGAAATTCCTTTACATCTACTGCTAGCCATTCAGATGCCTGAGCCCACAGGGATGTGAGGGAGAGGGGTTAAGCAGCCTCAATGTCTGCGGAAGAAGATGCATTCAAGGAACCTTTTATTTCTGTCATTGAAATGTCTTTAAGCAGTGTAGAGAGATAAACATGACCAGCCGCATGCTTGCGATCATCAATGCTCCACAGTAAGAGTGATGTGCTGTTAAAAAAGTACCTTTCTGGTAAAATAGATCAACTGCCAGAGATTCTACTCACAGTAAAGTGGCTCAGACAAGCAGCGTGCTCACCACCGCAGTGTGTATACTGCAGATCGCAGCTTCCAGTCCTGGTAAAATTTCTTATAAGGTTAATGTGCCTCCTGGAGATATGTTTGAACTTGAGGACAGCAGTTCCAAAGATGCTTTTAAAGGCCTAGGTCAGTTGTCCCTTTCCAGGTCAGTATCACTGTTCACATTGGGTGTGATTTTGGGATGTTCCATTTGTTTTCCTCTTCCTCAAATAGCCAAATAATATGCAGAAGGGGCTTCAAAGGAGATTCAGGGGGTGGCTCAAGTGCAAAATGACCACCTTCTGTGACCAGTGATAAGAAACAGGTTTAGCTAATTGCATTGAGGTCCTGGAAAGAGAGCATAGAGGGTTTAATGGTTTTTTTTTAGTCAAGTTTGTGATTCTCCTTCCCATCCTCAGCAGAAAGGGATATGGTTGGGAGAGGGTATCTCACTACCTTGTGCAAGGCATTGAGACTAGGGTGGCCAAAGTCCCTATTCAGGACATTTTGCACACATGAAGACACTTTGCATGCGCCTACACATGAGAACACATTTTTGGGTTTCATTTCATAACTCCCTCTTCTAAATCAGGCCATCTTAAAAGATATCACTTGCCCAGATATTGAGGTTATTGAGTGTGATTGAAAATCATACTATATTTGAGTTCCCATCCCTTTATAATCACCTGGAGTAAGCCTTGACTGCTCACTACTGACACTATTGACTGACCAGTTAAAAAATATAACTCTTTTAACCATATGAAGAGAAATAATCTTAAGCCTTGAAACACTAATGGTACATATCATCCACAATGGATACTGCCCACCAACCATCTACCGCCACAGAACCAAAATAAAAGGTCTCACAATCTGCTTTTGTCTTTTCCCAATAATTGAAAACAGTGGGGGTGCTTACAAACTGTCTCAATATAGGTATAACGTGCTGTGAAATGCTTTGGCAGGACCCTAATACTGTGGGCTAGTCATTGGGATGGGCAGAGAACAAAGCTAGATGTGATCCAGAGGGTGTGTTTTAGTCATGGAATCTAATCTTGGCTTTATCACTTCTCCTGCATATGCTGGAAAAATACAATATAATTCGAATCTGGGCAGGGCTCATGACATAGGAAGAAATGTCCCTTAATTTTACCATCTGAATCACTGCTACCACAGTTGTGGTCTAGATGTAGAGCTGTCAGTAGATGTCGATAGTGCAGCAACTCTTAAACTTTTGACTTCTGTAAATTCTGCACTGACTCTCCACTCTCAATATGAGAGCAGAGAGCATCAATCAGGCAAGTAAGGGGAAGGAATGTGCAGAGAGAAGTGTGGGAGGAGGCAGGACACCGGATACATGTTTTGTATTGGGAAAAGGTTGAGGAGAGGGTGTCAGAAAGAGAGGATGGGGAGGGTGGCTGGATAGTAGGTATTATTTGTATGAGGCATGAAGGGAGGTTATTGGCAAGACTGAATGGAGAGGGTGACAGTATTTTGGGGTATTTTTATTTGTATTGATGGGGGAAGAGAGGGTTCTCCTGAGAGTGGTGTAGAAGGGTGGCAGGACCCCAGGCACTATAAGCTAGATTGAGTTAGATCAGGGATTGCAACACCATGACTTCTGTATTGTTACATTGCTGACAAGAGCAAGGGAAGTGGGTTTGGGGACCCACACACGACATGCAATTCCGGATATCAAGCTGTCAGTAACACAGATTCTTCTCATGGTTCCAAGTGATTTCATAGACAATGAGAGCCTTGAGTTGTCCATTTATGGTCATTTAGAATTCCTCATTGGAAAACAGTCCCGTTATTGACAGTTCCACATCTATCCATCTTTTTTAAACCACCCATGAATCACTAATGGAAGCCAGTCATCCTAGCTCAATAATTTTTTATGATTTGAACATCAAAACAATACACAAAAATACAGAAATAAGTATGCGTCCAACAAATAAGCAAAATATTTAATATTTTAGTTAACACACTGACAACTAAATATACAAAAAACTACATTTCAATTTTAATAGGAAGGATGAGGCTATTCTAAATTTGCTTTTATATCTAAGGGGCAAAGCGATATGTGGCTTTTTTGCTCCTAATGCATGCTCTCTTTTAGTTAGCGCATACTAGTACTTCAATTGAGGCCATCAGTCATCCATAACAGATTCTGTTTGCTGTACGTGTGCTTCTCCCATGAATTAAGCTAAGGATATACATTTAAATTTTGTCCTCCAATTTCGCACTGTTTCACATTTACAGAGTGTTTTAACATTTTCAATTTAGGTTATATATACTTTGCTAGTTGCTAATATTATTTCATTTTCTATACACTTGCGGGCCTCATGAATGGAGGTCGCATACCCAGGTTAAAAACTGCTAGTCTAGTGAGCTAATTAGAAACTTTGGAACCAATGAGACATTGTGTAGAAAATCTGCCTTTTCTGAGTGTTCACCCCAGATCTTTCACCTTTTGTTGGACCCGATTCGTTAGCTGGTTTTAGAAATCTGTGCACTATAACCCTTCTAACTAATGGTAAAGTGCCTGTGCTCCTCCTTTAAATATGGTTGAATTGGAATATTCCTAATTGGTATATTTGACTTACCTATACTTTTCAAGTATATGGTGCAAAATGTCATTAGCGGACTGCAGCACCTATTGTGCCATCCTCTACATTGACAGTGTAAAACATGGCTTCAGGCCAACCATTGTAGCCTACCTGTGGCAATTTAAACACGCAAATCGACCTCTCAAAATAAACCTTTTTGACAGGTCAAAACCTCTTTTAAATATTAATAAGTAGTAGGGGTGGGCAGTAAACTCCGCTCCACTGGTGGAGTTTATGGAGTTTTGCCCGCTCTGCTTAGAATGTCGAATTCGGCAAAAACTCTGCCAACCACTGTGTGGCAGGGTATACTGCCCACCCCTAGCCATAAGCAGGCATCTTGTCAGTGGCTTGGAAAGTGTTGCTTCAATTATGCACCTATGCACTGTCCCAGAGCCTGCGCATTTCCAGATTCCAAGTGTGACTTGTCATCCAGTGCAGATTTGTTCTTTGATTCTCTCACAGGCCTTGCGATTTATCTCGCTGTAAATTCAAGTCTGCAAGTACCAAGAATACTAAGTGAAAACCCCAGACTGGATAAACTACTCGCAAATAGAGTCAGAAACCGTTAGAGCTTTGCTGTCCCCTTACATGCACACAGGGTGCATGCATACTGGATTGTCAAGCGTGCTTGGAGATAGTCTTACAATTCCCTATGCCTATATCCCTTTAATGTGCACCTGTGCCTTTTTAATAAAAAAAAGTGCAACTTGCAAATACTCACAGTTGTTTGTCCTGAATGTTGCAAGCGATACTAAAACCATGAGTGGTCCTCCCCAAAAAAAATTTTTGCTGGCCTAACTATTCAAGTCAGTCCACAACATTTTGTGTCTCTTACACAGCCATACTTCTCCCATATAACTACAATGACAACAACCAAAATAATAACAACTTCACACTTAAATAGATCATGTTCAGCTAGGACTTGCCAGACATGATTTGTCTGACGAGACCCAGCTCCCCCGGCATTCATGAGACACCTGCCTGTTGGAGCGTCTCTTTAGACCACTCCGTCTCTGCTGTGCACTCTAACAAGGACAGACGGCGAGAGAGAGGTGCACAGGTGCATACACTGGACCAGATTTTTTCATCAAACCGGATGGTCAGCTTGGTCTGACCATTGTTTGCTAAGTTTTAGAGTCCGTAGGGAACTGGGCAGCCCCCAACCACATGGTAAATCCCGTGCTAGCAGTTTTAGGCCCTTTCATCTGATCACCCCAGAGGCTTTGCAGAGCGCACTTAGGGGCCGATTCCGATCTCGGTCGGAGGCGCACCCAATACCATTCGGTCGGGAAAAAAGCCATGCGAAAGCCTGTTACCCGACCGAACCGTACGCGGGTCCGGCCGAGCGAGTACGATGCGACTCGCCGACCGACTCGTCCGGGCGACCCGACCGCTCCGACCGACTCGTACCCGGACCGCACCGCTCCGACCGACTCGGTCGGACCCGATTCGCACCGCGCAATGGAGACGCTTTCCGGCCGGGTGAGCACGATGCGCACCTCGACCGCTCCGACCGACTCGCGCCGTCCGACTCGAACTCGCTGTCGGAGCCGTACTTTGGGGGTCCGTGTCGGACCCCCTGTACGCGTACCCGTGCGAGGCGCACACAGGGGGACCCAAGGGTCCCCTTACCTGTGCGTGTACGCCGCGAAGCGCTTCGCGGCGTACTCGCTGTAGGGGCGCCCTTGTCCGCCTCGCACCCATTGAGGCAATGGGAGCCCGCGTACGCGTTGTACGACCGGCTCCCATTGAGTTCAATGGGAGTCCGACCGACTCGTGTCCGATAACATACGGACGCATCGGACTCGTTCGGTCGGACTGCACGGGTCCGATTCGGTCGGAAATCTCTCCGGGTCCGGCTCGGTCGGGGAAATTTCCGGCCCGAATCGGAATCGACCCCTTAGTCTTCACCCTATTCCCCATAGTGGGAACCTTGAGAGGGATGTACTCTCCTTAGAGAATTGGCTTCAACTTCGCTCCTTAGAACTGGCCCCTCCCACCACGCGGGCAGCTAAAACCAACAGAGCCTCAGCCCCTTGGTTCACTGAGGCCCTTAGGAAAAGCAAAAGCGCGTGCAAACGCCTTGAAAAAGAGTGGCGGACTAATTACAAACCCATTGATAAATCCACTTATAAATGGGCCTTGAAAGATCACTATAGGAAAGTTCATGATGGAAAGAAACTTTTCTTTTCCACTAAAATTGATCAGGCTGGGAATAAAAGCAGAGAACTCTTTAATGTTGCAAAAGATTTCTCATCCCTTTTTATTCCCACTAGTGATTGGACCAACCATATGGCCTGCTTTTTCCATGAGTGGCCAGGCATAATACCGGTCTCTCCCTCACGCAGTTTCCTCCCATCACATTGGAGAAATCCCTTGTACTAATGAAGGCCCTTAAGTCCGGCTCACCTTCTGATCCCTGTCCAGCAAAAGTACTGGCATCTATTGCAGAGGTGATTAACCCGGCCGTTAATTTAGTCTTGAATACCGCCCTGCATAAGGGGCAAATGCCGCAAAGCTGGAAACATGCGAAAATTCTCCCGCTGTTAAAGAAACCTACGGCAGACCCTCTGGTTGCCAGTAACTATAGGCCGATATCGTTGCTGCCCTTTTTCTCCAAGGTTTTGGAGAGATATGTTAACATAGTCACCACAGATTACGTGGAGGCCAACCATCTTCTGCACCCGAGCCAGTCGGGCTTCAGAGCAAATTTCAGCACGGAAACTGCACTATTAGAAGTCGCTGAAACCATAAAAGCTACACTTGACAAAGGGGGCAATGCGGTTTTGGTGTTGCTGGACCTTTCCACGGCCTTCGATACCGTGCGCCACATCGGACTGTTGCGAAGACTCCAGGAGTGTGGTATCAGAGGCACGGTACTCAGATGGTTCAACTCCTTTTTAAACAACCGTCGGCAAACTATCTGGTCCCCTCCTTTCTCTGCTTCTATCCCTCCCATGAATGTCGGGGTACCACAGGGCTCAATCCTGAGCCCAACGCTGTTCAACCTGTATATGGTCCCTCTTGCGCTCCTCGCCGAGAAATACGGCGCTAAAATAGTGTTGTATGTGGATGACACGCAATTGTTGTTCACTTGTGAGAAGGGTGCCGAGTTCAAAGGCAATGTGATTAACACCTGTCTTTCAGAGGTGTTCTCCTGGCTCAGGCAAAATCAACTGAAGTGCAACTCTGAAAAGTCGGAGATTATTTTCTTCGGCTCCCATCCCTGTGCAGCATGGCACCAATGGTGGCCGCAGGACATGTCCCCCCCCGCTACTTCAGTCAGCATTGTGAAAAATCTTGGGGTCAAATTAGACGCTGCCCTTTCTATGAAGGCTCAGATTCAATCGGTGGCCGGGACCTGCTTTGGGTTACTGAGAATGCTAAGGAACTTTCTCCCCCTGCTCCCAGTCTCTCACAGGAAGACGGTAGTCCAGGCCTTGGTGGTATCGAGACTGGACTATGTAAATGCCCTGTACTTGGGCATTCCTGATTATTTACTAGGCCGCCTACAGGTAATCCAGAATGTAGCGGCCAGAGCCATTCTCCTGGCAGGGCCGAGATCACGAACGACCCCTCTTCTGTCTTCCTTACACTGGCTTCCGGTTCGGAAGAGGATTCATTTTAAAGCGTTAGTGTTGGTCTTTAAAGCCTTCCATAAGATAGGGGCCCCATATCTTGGGGAAAGGTTCCAGCACTATACACCACAACGAACCTTGAGGTCTTCTGCCCAGTTTCTGACCACTACCCCAAGGTTCCTGCACTCCCGGGTAGGGGGCAGATCTTTTCAAGTGGTGGCCTCTCGCCTTTGGAATAGCCTGCCCCTCTCTCTCAGACAGGTGCAGGATCTCCTTATCTTCAGGAGGAAACTAAAAACATGGCTTTTTCAACAGTAGATTCGGCCAGGTTCTGCTTTGGTGCACTCTGTCTTGTGTTACGTGGTCTTTCATAGCGCCGGGACACTACTTGGAGTAGCCATGCGCTCTATAAATACTAGCTAACATAACATAACAACTTCAGGCTTGACCCCCGTGACATATGGCAGAGCTCTTCATCCACCGTCAGCTCCCTCTCACCTTCCCGGAGCTACAGTACGCAGGCTCGCCAGCTGCAGCAAACATGCCTGCAACTTATTCTATGGCTCAGTCTGCTTCCACACCACCTCGGGCAGCGATGGCAGAGAAAGTTCCCCCCACTTGGACACCCTGGGAGGACAGGGGCCACGCCAGAGGCAGGCCTCCACTGGACCCCCGCTCCCTTGAAGACTGAGGAGCAGCTGGTGCATGGGAAGAGCTGAGACATGCGAACTAGCTTCATCCACACTGAGGTTCCCTTGAGGAATATGCTACTGCCACAGGGAAGCAAGGAAGCCGGACAGGGCTCCTGTCTGCTGCTGGCACTGGGTGTGCTGCCTCTGCACTGACTGCTGGCTGACACCCTAGGTGAGACAATCCATGGTCTGGTTACAGTGGGCCGTGTGGGTGCAGTGCATGTAGTGTCCCTGGAGCAAAGTATGGAGAGAGCATGCAGTGCTGCAAAGTGCTCATGGAGCATACTGTGTTAGGGGGGTAGGACCATGTCTGTGCACTTGTTGTGCCTGTGGGCAGTGGCAAAGCGCACTTCGCTGGGGGCAGATTGTTTTCAAGGTGCACAGGTACTCTTGTTAAGTGCAGTGCATTAAGTGCCAGATTCAAGGGGGGTAGTTTGAATGCACACTGTGTGCACCGTGGGTCTGTCCCAAGGTGTGCAGACTAGGATGGGTGTGACGCCTGGACCTGTTTTGGTTAATGTCTCGGGACAGGCGCTATGTTGTGAGGCAGGGTGGGTTGTGGCTCTAGTGAGAACGATACTTCAGCCTTGCACAGGCTGTTTATTGTTATATTTTCAAAGTCAGCAGAAAAGTGCAGGAGACCGGGAAATATGTGCTGAACTCTGTGGAATCTCGCTGACTTTTCAGCACAGTAAAACTCTGCAAGCTCCGCCCACCCCTATTAATAAGCCACCCTATGTAGGCCTTGTAGCCCACAAGACAGGATGCATGGTATTTAAAAGTAGGAAATGTAGAAATTTAATGTTAACATGTCTGTAGAGTGACTAGCACATAAAAGCCATTTTTCACTGTGGCAGACCTAGCTGTCTTATGTAGAAAACCAGAGTACATATTAAAATCCCAATACTGTATCTTAGGAATAGGGCTAGCTAGAAAATAATGAAACAACTATTTTTAACATTTATTAAAAATCCAATTCGATGGTGAAGTCAGATTATTAATAAATATTAAGGAAAAGTAACTTTTAGGAAGTAACATTTTTGCGCCTGAAGTTGCTGGGGGCTAATTTGCATTTGCTCTCCAACTTCACCCAGCCAATGATTAGCATTTGAATAGGTGTAAAGAAGGTGTGAAAAAGCTTCCATAAGCAAACAATAGGCTGAACTGAATGATTGGAGAGGACTTCTCTGAGCCTCACAGAATATGCAGGGTGGGGGCTGTGGGCATCCTCTTTAACACTCCAGTGTCAAATCCTACTGTAGTGTCAAATTCCATTTAACAGGACAGATGGGTTTACATATAACACTGGGGGCACACTTAGGAGGTACAGACCAGAATGCCAAGACAGCTATTTTGTATCCACTGTTTGAATGCTGGAAAACCCTGTTTTTGTTCTACCAGACTTCTGTCTCTGGGTATATTGGGGGTACAGTTGATGATGAAACTGACTTTTGGTGTTAGATGCGGGAAGACAGTATGATTACCACAGTACAATACCTACACACCTCCAGCGCCCAGGTTTAGTGTGGCCGATGACTTCCACCATCTTGAAAATGGCCAGAGTGGGTAGTGTTGGCCCTGGGAACCTTTACCCTGTTGGTTAGGATGTGCTCAGGAGTCATTCCATCCTCTAGCTCATGCCAGGCATAACTGTAGCATCTCCAGGCACCCACTTCAGAACACTTCTAGACCAGAGAAGAACAGAAGTAGACTGGATCTGCTGTCTGTGACCTCAGCGGAGCGCTGACAGACTGGATCGACTCCATCTTGTACCATGGATAAAGAAGTGGACTCCAAGGATGATAAGGCTGACTTCCTGTTAAAGCTACAGGCCCTCAACAAGCTACAAGAGGCCTTTTCCTACAACTACACAGCTGACCAGTGGCATCTGGACCTGGACTGGGTCCTGTTGTTGGCCTATGCCTGACACCCTGTGAGTCACTAAGTGCCTCCCCTGAGGTCTTGGGGGGCTTCAGAAGAGTACTCTTGTGGTGGATTGGTGATTAAAGGACTAAGTCAGAAGATAAACTGTTTGACCTGGACAAAACTGGTTAGTGGTTCTAACCTATGCTTCATCACAGCCAGCCTCAAAATTCCCTAGGACCCAATCTACAGGGACCATTGATTATCATTGCCCCCCTTGTGCTCCTCGGCACTATTCCTACTTGAAACTTTAAACATTCATTTCTCTGGTTCCCCATTTTGGATTATTGTAATTTTTGTTTATTAAATATATCTATTTTTCTAATTCAATTTGGTATTTTTATTGTTTTGTCGTTTTACTTTATTATTGTTGTTTTGGTACTGTATAAATACTTTACACATTGCCCTAAGTCAGTGATACTCAAAGTACGGCCCTGGGGCCGCATGCGGCCCTCCTGACCTTTACATGTGGCCCCCTGAGCAGCAGCAGCACTAGGTTGCTGTTTACTGCACTCATCACTAACATTAAAAAATTGTTAAATAAACAGCAAGCACTTGTTTAAAGGTTAATTGCAGTTAAACAAAAGGAAGTAAATAGGCCCTTAATTTTAGGAACACCTTCATTTTTAAAGACAGCAAACATGTAAAAATATGATAGTCTTCAAAATTCAAAAAGCGTATTTCACTGACCTGAAGAACCATTTCACCTTAGTAAATCAAACTGTGGCAGGGCATTCAGAAGTATTTTTTTTAAGTGATGATTTTCAAACATGAATTTAGAAACGTTCATGCTTCCCTCCCCACCCGCCCCCACCCTCACAAAAATGCCATTAGTGATAACAAGCAAGCACAGGAGATGGTTTTGTACAGCACGCATCCTGAAGTCATGTATTTCGAGGTCCTCTTATATGTGATAATGAAGAAAAAGGAGGAAAAATGAAATGACAAAAATTGCCCAGGGTCAAACAATTTGGTCAAGTGGAGAAGCTGGGAGTCATCCCAGGTTTTCTGGTTTCACATTGCGCAGTTGAGTTCAGCCAGTAGATATAAATGCTTTGCGTCCCCTACACCCACTTTACACCTCCCTTCCCCGCTGGCATAAGTGCAGCCCTCTGTCACACCAAAGACCAAACTTTGCGACCCCCCGGAAAATGTTTGGGAGTACCCATGCCCTAAGTTAAGCCTCTCTGCTCTGTGCCATAACTACCAGTGGGTTGACCTCAGGTGTCATCCTCACAAGGGTTGGTATTATTCCTTAAGGGATGGTAGTCACCCACCCCAAATAATAATCCAATATTTTACACATGGTTTTTAATCCAAGTGTCCCCATTTGGCCAAATTATTTTGTTCTTGGGCAATCACTGATTTCTTACTTAGTCCTCTGCTCCCTTTAGAAATGTATTTAGATCAGCCTAGAAGCAGATTAAAAAAAACTGGACTGGTTCTTACCAGTGGGAGAGGAATTTTATTAAACATATAGCCTTTGGAGCAAGTTATAGCAGTGCTTAATTTGAGCCGGTGCTTTCCGGTGCTCAGCACCGGCACCCAATCCTTAGCACCAGTGCTTATAGCACCAATTAAGGACACACTCATTTGGAAGGAAGGCGATTTTTTCCATAATCACAGGATGTTGAGCCATGCCAAGACTCGAACCTGGTTCCCCAGCTCCGAAATCGGCAGCTCTAGCCATTAGGCCAAGTCCTCTCCAGAATACTTAGGGGCCGATTCCGATTCAGGCCGGAAATCTCCCCGACCGAGCCAGACCCGGAGAGATTTCCGACCGAATCGGACCCTAGCAGCCCGACCGAACGAGTACGATGCGTACGTATGCTATCGGACTCGATTCGGTCGGACTCCCATTGAAGTCAATGGGAGCCAGTCGTACGACGCGTACACGGGCTCCCATTGACTCAATGGGCACGACGCGAACAGTGGGTTCGCGTCGATGCGGGTCGCGCCGTACATGCACGTGTAGGGGGACCCATGGGTCCCCCCTGTGTGCGACTCGCGCGCCTACGCTTACAGGGGGGTCCGACATGGACCCCCAAAGTGCGGCTCCGACAGCTCCTTGGAGCCGGACTGCACGAGTCGGTCGGAGCGGTCGAGGTGCGCATCGTACTTACCCGGCCGAGGAACGTCTCCATTGCGCGGTGCGAGTCGTCCCCGTGCGAGTCGGGTCCTGCGTACGAGTCGGTCGGAGATTTCGCGAGCGCTCGCATCGTACTCGCTCGCCCGGACGCACGTACGAATCGGTCGGGAAATAGGGCTCCGATCCGGATCCGGTTAAGCTGAATCCGATTCGGTGCCCTACCGGCCGAGATCGGAATCGACCCCTAAGTGTGGGGACTCTAGTCAGGATGCAGTTTGCACCAGCACATTTCTCCTGTTAGCGCTGCCTCCTGAGGAGAGCCCCGGCACTTTTTATTTTACAAATTAACTACTGAGTTATAGTATATTGTAATCTCGGGTCTTCTACGTGAACTGTTTGATCTCGAGCTAATTTGTGCCCTGTGCCTTTGACCACTAATCCAACACGTGAGCATCTTGATACAGGTTTTATGGAAGAAATAAACACGGGAATATTCCCAACAGCACTTAGCATGGTTTTTATTCCCTCAGAGCAGGGGCTGTTCAACGCGGATGGCAGTTTTCTGTACTTGCAGCTTTGAAGCTGAGCGTTCTCCTGAATCTTTATTGTTCAGGGAGCCCCCCATCCCACTCCCTATTTCGGGGTGAAACAGGACCTGGAAGGGAATACCCTAAATTTGCTTCTCTCAAACTGAACATCACAAAAGTATATTCTCTCTGTTGGGAGACGGACCCAAAGATTTTTACTTCAGTAAGCACATCTAAAAAAGCTGAATTTGCTTTCATTTTGCTATGTTAATATAAAAAGGATCATAATCAATCATTTGTTCTCCTTTTTTAACGATGTGAAAGATGAAACTACGCTTGAGGCAAAACGGTATAGTCTGTTTCTCATCACCAAAGCAGCATAAATATTGAAAAGCAGTTGAGTTAATTTTTTTTTTTAACAGAGACAGTATTTTTTATTAAGAATTTACCATTCGCTTTAAGGCAAGTAACAAACACAGTAAAAAAATAATTTGCCGTATGTTTTTGCACCACTGCTAAATGTACATAATCTCCCCTAAGCTGTTTCAGCAGGGGCTGCTGCTGATTTAAGAGACAGCTTTGGCAAGGCCTCTCCTGATGCACACTGTAAATATGAAGCCTGCAGCAGCCAGCAGGGTTTCCCTCACTCTGGACAGAAAATATCCCTTTATTGTAAATAACCTGCCTATATAGAGTTAGAACGGGATTTCACAGCCCAATAAAAGACAGCCGCTAGCCATAACTTCACGTTCATACGTGCTTTTTACAGGTTTCTCACTTCAAATACTACCGCTGCTCCCGCTGTTATTATTAATAAAAAATAATACCAATGATGATAACAAATAATTAGAATGTTGTGTATGGCTCTCACAGGGAGCTTTTGGCGCGAACGCAGGATTCTGAATCCAGTTATTCACTGTGTGACATAACAGTGGAAAAACAAAAGTTTTCCCCTCCGTTGTGACGTCATAGGGAAGCCCTCACTTCCTCTGTGTTCCCCTGCCTCACCGGGTCTCCAGAGACCAAGTCAAGCAGCAGAATGGAAGCAGGAGATCTCACCCTCCTTCCCCCAACGCCAACCACCATTTTCAATCTCAGCAGAGGGCCTCTTAAGACCCCCGGTGGCAGGAAAGAGCATGCTGCACTGGGTGGAGCGGGATGAGTGATTGTGCCCGTGTTCCATGTACTCTCTCCTTGTATTCTAGTCTTTCAGTGCCCCCTTTGCTTAATGTTGCACAGTTTCTTCGCAGGAAGGGGCATATGTACAAGCCACTATCGCCATGGGAACGTCACTTTTTAGGACGTTCCTGTGGCGATAGGGGTTTTTCCTTATTTACAAGGCAGCGTTAAACCACTTAACATGGCTTAATGCTGCCTTGTGAATAAGGCCCCCTTTCACACTATGCTTAGCGTGAAAGGGGAGGGCAATGGGTGTTGCGGTGGGCTCCCTCCACAACATCTTTTAGCTTCACGACGGCAAACCGAGAAGACCTCTGGCAAAGAGCCCCCCTGCAGGGCCCGTTGGGCATTGCAGCACCAGCCCAACGAGGAGCTGCCCTATGATGAAGCATGACACCCCTCGGGGTGTGTGAGGGCCCTTGCTCCTTATTGGAGCTATCCCTGTACAATCATGTATTGTCCTATCTAGCACCGGTCTGTAACTGACACAACATTCTTGGCCTGTCGCACTCCCCCCTTCCCCCATAGGAACAGCGTAATTTCTTGTTTTATCACGTTCCACCGCAACACCCATTGATTTTGACCCTGCCCCCTATTTACAAGGGAGGCGTAAATAGGAGGCAGCGCCAGAATTAAGACCAGGGAAAACCTGGTCTTAACCTGGCGAAGCGAGGAGAAATGCTTAATATCTCCTTGTTTTTGCTGTTTTCATTTGTGCTGCGTTGTGCAGCACACATGAAAACAGCAAAAGGCCAATGATTGTTCATGTACAGGAAGGTCCCCCTTCCTGCACATAAACAATCATTTTTAAAAAACGCAGTTTTGCAACTTCTGTGGGTGCTGCATTAAGAAGCACACATAGAAGTTACAAAACAACATGTCAAGATTGTTTATGTGCAGGAAGGGGGGCCTTCCTGTACATAAACCATCTTCCCCTGCAAGCAGACACCCTTGCACTGTGGTGCAAGGGTGCCTGCGTTGACGCTAAGCTGCAAAACATAGCCCCAGCTCAGGGGGAAACGCAGGGCTGCACCATATTCTTGTAAATATGGTGCAGCCCTGCATTTCAGAAGTGGCGGAGCGTGTTGTTAAGCTAAGGAGGCTAATGACACGCTCCGCCACTTCTTTGTACATATGCCCCGAAGTGTCTGATACCTCATGCTTTGGATGACTAGAGCTGTGGAGGGTGGATGTCAGGGGGATGTTTTGGAGGAAAGTAAAGCCAGGGGCAGGACACAGAGGGGCAGTGCATACCAGTCCCTCAAAGGATCGCTGTTGGTTCACCCAGTAGAGGGCTAAATAGCACAAGGATGGGTGGTGAGCAGGTGGGGCACTCTCTTCCCTTGTTTTGGGGGAATTCTGGTACCACGCCATAATGAATTTCGAGTGGAGAGAGGTTTAGTGGTTGTTTGCCTGGAAGGACTCTGAGCAAAGCCCTTCCTTTGGGAGTGACGAATCACAGCCTGTGGTCGTGGACATGCACAGTGTAGGGTGTAGAGAGTTATTGATTGTCTTTCATTGTTGGGGTGGTCCCGACCTTGCTATGGTACAGGCATGACTTGGGGGCACCTGGCTGCTGGCAGAACCCGTGTCTGAGTGGACTAGGGACAGATGGGGAGGAAATGTCTTTGTGTGATGGTGTGACTTGTGCACGGATGGGTGGGGGCTTTGATATGGGGTAAGTGGTGGTCATGGTGGGTTGACGAAGTCTGTGCTGGTGAAGGTTTGTTGGGGGGTTGCCTGGTCAGTGTGCTTGTGTGTTACTGTGTGACGTGTGGCATGTGTGAGGAGGAAATGGGCACGGATTCAGTTGTGGTGGATTATGTGCACTGACGAAGTTTGCTCTTCGCGCAGATAAGGGCTGTTTGCCCAGTTGGGGTGGTGTGCTTGGGATCGTTCATGTTGGTGGATTTGGGCTGGGAGTGAAGGAGGTGGCACTGGGTGGTTCTGGAGCATGTGGAGATTCAGTGGCAGCGGGAGGGGGCTGGTGGGTGTCATGACCCAGTCGTTGGGTGAGCGGAGAGCTCAGCAGTGTGCGGTGGAGTACATTGAGGCACACTTCTTGCTACCTCGCATGTGACCCCCGCTCACTGGGTGCTGTGCCTCCCCTTGGCCCCCATGCCAGGTGTTCACTCACTTCCTTGCTCACTGTGCCACTGAATTCAAGCTAGCCTGGCTGATGAGGGGTGATATTCCGAAACCGGTCGCAGGAGGCTTGTTTCCGGTCCAGGTTGGACCCGGCTTGGCAGTTCGAGCTGGACTGTTCTTGTGAGGAGCAGGGTAAAGACTGATTTGCATATGGCTGGGTCCAAACTGGGGTGGCATGGGGAGCAAAAGAGCGATGGATTTAACCCAGATCTCTTGACCTGGGTTGAATGTTTGATTTATCCAGTATTCCGTCCATCATTTGTTGCCGCAGCACACAGGTGTTCACTCACAGCAGCAGCTGGAGACTGGTTTGAGCAGGACATTTCTTCTCACGGGACACTGCCCTGCCACCAGGGCACCCACGCATCTCACCCCTGGGGTACACATGTGGGGGCAGAGAAGGTGGGGTGCACAATGACCGTCAACGGGGTGAAGTGATTCAGACAGGCGGCCTGGGAACCATGAGGGATTAGTTAGTGTGGATTGGACCTGAGCTATGTGTAACATATGTGACTGCAGTCTACATCCTCAGCATATGGTACATCGAGGAGATAAAGTATGACCGGCGATAAGCCAAAGTGCACAAGGTTGTTAGGTGTGAGGAGACAGATCGTGGTGTTAAAGAGAACACATTTATGACTGAGGTGAGGAAGGCGTTCACAACATATTTATAATCTTCGAAATGCTGCATGCAGTGCCCGGGTGAGATAGGATGCTTTCCAGACACAGCCTTTGTGTGGTGAAGCCCCTCACAGCAGGGTAGTCTTCTGCCTGGATCACCCATGACACAAGCACAAAGTGGTGTAAAGGCTCTGCATTAAAGTGTGATGAAGGTAGACAAAAGGCCTGGCCTTACCTAAAGGGTCCCCTTCAACCTGCAGCTCCACCTCGCCTCAGCAAAGCATCTACAAAGGACAGTGCCTCAGGAAGTCTAGCAGGAGTCGTTTGTTAAGAAAGGCTTCATTGAATTTGTAAAGGTGGCCCTTTCACTATTCCCACAATCACACCAGTATCACCAGGCACTACACTTCCACTGTCTGGGAAGCTGTCCTCGCCTTCTCTCTTTTGACAAATGAAACCAGAGGCATTCGACTGGTTCCCACCCTGCTTTGTAATTAATACTGTGAGCCAGATCTGAGAATGAACACCAGAAGACATCCACTCCAACATTTGGAGAATCTCCTTTTCAATGTGTACATTATTTCCAATATATATTTCTCACACGACTATTATTTTGAAGTTACTGACTATTATTTTGAAGTTACTGCCTCCTCTGAATCCATCCTAAAGCTCTTGATATTTCTTGTCATATGTGACCAGCCATTATTTTTCACTTTCAGCCCTTGAGCTGATCAGCTGACCTGGCTGGATTGGTGGCCTAGCAGTAGCCTAGATGCGGACAGATGGTTTACCTGATTCTTGTGCCTATTCAAAATACCAAATGTAGCCCAATCTTCTGAAGTAAATAATATTGTTTCTTTCTACATTCTTGCAACATCAAACTGCATGCTGTCTCAAATATATTCTCTACATCCCTTCAATCTGGCATGAAAAACCGACCTTTAATGAAAACATCGTATTGTCGCCTCTCGTTTTTCTTTCTTTCTAATGTCCCTCTCTTTCCCTTCCATCATCTGTATGCCTCCTCTCTCTGAGCTTAACCTACTCTGACACATGCATGTTGCCTTATTCTCTATGATCTTTCATGACACTTCAATAACACTCATGACAATTGCTCTACTTTATGTTTTGTGTTTTGTACCCTCCTGTATCAGGGGCGCTGAAATACCCTGTATTGTTATCGACTTTGAAATTTTTAATTCTATTTGTCTGTGAAAAAATGTAAAGCGCTCTGATACCCACAAGGATCATGTTTGCACTATATAAAACTTTCTAAATAAAAAAGAAAATAATTCATATTGTATTTCTGCAAATTAACCATAACTCACCTACAAGATCACAATCTCTCCTCCGTCCTCTGAAAGTCCCACCTATGCAACCTAACAACACCCAATCTACTGTGGCTCATCTATGAATCCCACCAACCATGTACGTGACCTCACATACCCCCCACTAATGATCGCCACTAACCCCTATTAATTTAATACCCCTTAAATAAACTGGAACGATTGCATGGAATGGTTTGCTTGAGCACACATGACTAATCCCAATAACTACCAGTAACCAATAACACTGGACTAACCTCTAACCTTGCCTTCTGGAGCAGCATGCTGCCCGGCGTAAAGCGCTTCAACACCTCGACTGGGGCAGTAAGCACTATATAAATGCAATTACAAGCAGCTCTCACATATATACTGTCAATGCTGCACTAACCTTCCACTCTCAATATGAGAGCAGAAAGCATCAATCAGGCAGTGGGAAAGTAATGTGCAGAGTCGTGTGGGAGGACGCAGGACTAGGCCTGGGCGGAAAACTACGCTACGCTCGCGTAGTTTGCGTAGTTTGCGCAACTACGCGCTACGCGAATTGCACGTAGCACAGTGCAAAAACGCGTAGCGGGCATTTTTTGCTTGCTCGCGGTCCTCAACGTCAAGTTGGTGACCGCGAGCGAGCAAAATGACATCCCGGCGAGACTTTTTCCTCGTTCGCGATCAGCAACATCAAGTTGCCGATCAAGTTGCCGATCGCGAGCGTGGAAAATAAACCTCCCGGCGAGATTCTCAACGCGGGGAGGTCAGGTTTCTCATTGCGAGTGGTCGCGTATGCTCGCGACCGCTCGCGATGAGAAACTACCAGTCCGCGTTGAGAAAACTGCTGCTCGAGTACAAATCTACTCGAGCGGCAGAAAACGACCGCTTGCACTGTGCAAGATGCCGTTTGCAATGATTGCACAGTGCGGACAAGCATCCGGCACTGTGCAATCATTGCGAACAGCATTTCCTACCACACTACGCAGTTCGCGTAGTGCTACGCGTAGCTCGCGTAGTGCGAAGTGCACTTCGCGTAGCTACGCGTAGCGCTACTACGCGAACTACGCCCAGGGTTACGCAGGACACCAGATATGCATTTTGTATTTGGAAAGGGGTCAAGAAAGGTGGTCGGCAAGTGAGGATGAAGAGGGTGGCTGATTGCCAAATATTTGCATGGGGGTGAAAGGAGGTTATTGGCAAGAGTGGATGGAGATGGTGACAGTATTATAGAAATGTTTGTTTGAACTGATGGGGGGAAGAGAGGGTTCTCCTGAGAGTGGTGTGGAAGGATGGCAGGACCCCAGGCAATTTAAGGTGGACTGAGTTAGATCAGGCATTGCAACACCATGGCTTCTGTATTGCTACACTGCTGATTTGAGCAAAGAAAGTTGATTTGGGGGCCACACCCAACATAAAATTGCAGATGCCTAGCTGTCAATAACACACATCCTTCCACCTCATGGTTCCAAGTGCTATCATAGACGATGAGAGCCTTGAGTTGCCTATTTATTGTCACTTGGAACACCTCATTAGAAAACAGTCAATTACTGACATTTCCACATCTACCATCCTGTATATAATTCATGGAAGTCCACAATCCTTGTATAAAAACCTGTATCTAATGTTTCTAATACAATCTAGATGTGGGATCACCGCAAACCAGAAATAAAGAAAATGGCACAGCTGCTCTACTGTAATAAGTTATTACAGGTGAGGTTTGAAAAGACAATTCCTGCCAGCAGACAGTGTGAAAGGAATGTCATTGAGCAGGATTGCAACTGATGTTTACATAATGGACAGGAGAAGAAGCCTTTCAGCACTTCTCAACTACGATTTTGTCCCTGAAAATAGATAGTCACTAGCAGGGACTAAACACTTATGGTAGGTACTTGCAATGGAGGGGTGTCATTAACTAGGAGAAATGGCGCCTACAGCGTTTGCGTCAGTATTAGATCTTATAATCTCTGCGGTGCAAAAGGTGAGGGAAAACACCCCTAGACCCTCAAATCGTTGGACCCTGAGGCCAATATTGTGACAATTCTTATCCTATGCGCACGCTCTATTTACAGGTGAAATTACAATTCAGTATGTGCAACAAAAATTCATAAACGAGGATTATAGTTCTGTTGTCTTTTTCTTTTAATCCAACAACGCCCAGCCAACACTCAGCTTTCAGCCTTGTTCTTCTACGTTGTCAGGAATCTCCTCAATGATTTGCAATATCCTTATAAGCTAGCGGGCTCTATATACCATACATTTATAGTCATAACAGTTATAAAATTATTTGTCTTAACTGCCTTAACTTTAATACTATTATTGATTATTGAACATTAGTAATTGTAATGTTTTATATAGTGTCTCATATTCCAATTCACATCTTTCTTAGGGCTGCAAGTAACAGGGTTTAAGATTGCCCAGTTTAGTGGTGCTCCATTTACCAGCCTCAGAAGCATGGAAACCTGAGTTGGACTTGGCGGGATGCAAACATTTCAGCTGCAGCCTACTGCATTTGTCAATGGTGAAAGTCTAACTCTGTGAGCCATCTTGTCTATTTACACTACTAGTTATATCCTAATATTAATAAATGATAATAACAGTATTGTCATCGTTAATATTATTATTATTTTTATTAATAATATTGATAATAAAAATACTGATAATAACAATAAAAATAAAGAGAGTGACACTAAAAGTATTACTACTGGCAATAATAAAACAACAGTAAGAACTAGGCTCATTAAACAAGTATAACGTAGGAGTACTAGTAGTAGCAATGACCATCATTGTGACTGTGCTTACAGTAATGTTTATTATAATAATTATAAAAATATTTATGATAATAGTTACAAAGATACTAACAACCGTACACACAATAATGAGAATTGAAACAAGGATAATCAATTTTTTGTTTTTTTATTCCATTTTAAGCATTTGGGCATCACAAATTGCATGCATGCTTCAAAGTGCAGCATAATGGTGTATATGTATGGTTAAACATAAACCGTGACAGCGGAGATGGGGGATGAGGAGTGATCAGCGGGAGATAACAAGTTATTACAATTCACACATATATGATAGGAGTGTGGTTTGGCAGAGTCACAGCAGGTGGGGAGTGGCTCTTCACGCAAGAGGATATGAGGACGAAGAGACACGTCTGTGTGGGGGGCTTTTTCTTCGTGCAGCCGTCCAATCGCGGGAGTCAATGCTTTTCTAAGATAATTTGGTTGCATCACTTGAGGCCACGTTGCGGATTAGAGGCTTAACATATTGTTGCTCATGCCTCCTTTCAGCCTGCTAATTGACTCTGTAATAAGAGCTTGATCTTTTTATGTGAATTTAACTATTGTTTTATTTTGCTTGTATCGTATTGTTTTTATTTTTTGTGTACTTTTATGGTTGCTCACAGCCGAATAAATATGAAGTGATGATGATGATGAGTCTTGTTGTTTTAAATCTGAGAAAAGAGGTCGTCAAGCTGAAGTCGTGTGGCTGAGTATTCCACTAGGTTGGGTCCAGACGGAACAAGGAATTTAACATGATGATGGTGCAGTGAACGTCAGGTAGGAAGGCAGTGTTGACTTTGGGACAGTAGGGGTTGGCTAATGCTTAGACAGAAATATATTGAGAAAGGTGACATTGACTTTGGGCAGGTCATGGACCAATATAAAGCAAGCCTTGTCCTGCTATGAACCATGCAGCAGATATTGAAGGGAAGGAAGAGGGGATCTGTGGAGGGTGGGCGGAGTAGGGGCAGACAGAAGCGATGTTGAGCTCTATGTGGGGCGGACGGAGGAGTGTCGAGTAGTAATGAAGAGGCTGTTGTAGTAGTACAGCCTGCAGAGGACTTAAGATCCGGCCAGAATGCCTGCAGAGTAGAATCTGAAGCAGGAAGTCTCTTGTTGATCAGGTGGTAAAGCAGAAGTGGACACTGAGGGGATGAAGTTGGAAAGGTATTTGTCACAGGCAAAGCTGTCGGATCTGGGAGACCAGTAATTAGACTGGTAGAACCATTGTCTGATTTTCTATTGTTTTGTTGGAGTTGGGTTGTGTGTGGTTATTAAAAAATATGTGCAGTGTTTATATCTGACATGATTTGTGTGAGTTAATATGAAAGTAAAAAGAGTTTGATTTAGAAAGATATTTGTGATGCTTTCTGGTGTGGGTGTGCTCAAATATTTCCATTTTTCTCTGGACAAGGGACTCAATTGTCCTTCGATCAGTCAGAGAATAGTGCATTTCAGACAAGCATCACAAGCAGGGTTGGTGTCTTAATATGTAATGTTTTGCACCAGACAATAAAGATACACAAGGTCAAAGGCTGAATCTATTTACAAGGTCAGTGAACTCTGAGGTGATGTGCAATATTCTCTTTTAATTATTACAGAGCTCAAATGTTGTCCTATGTCAGGTGTAACTAGCTCGTACAGTCGAGTCATAGCTATTTCGTTGCAATCTGTAGTTTCTTTTCAATTTACAAAAACAGGACTAAAACACCGGAATGCAAATACAACTGACAGACTAGCTGCACTGCTGTGGCCTGACCTGTGGCAAATTGACAGCAGGACCACCAACCCTGAATGTCTTTACTTCCGGCCTGTCCATGTTGGCCAGCAATCAGCACACTCTGTGGAGGGGGAGTCTAACCACTTCGCCACCATGGTCTTACTTGCAACTTGAGGGCTTAGTGAAACTGGCTAGTGGCAGTGACAGCAAGATGTTCACTGCTCTACACAGGGAATGGGGGTTCCTGAGTTCTGAGAGGGACTGTAGCTTCTTGACTCTTGGTTGCATCCGTTCTGAGGCCATCTTCCATTATTACACAAATGAGAGAAAGGGGTTGCCGAGTGCTCGCAGGAGGACGTTCACTTGCCCATCTGTCCTCATTTACTGTAGTATTTTTCGCTATCACTGCTAAGTGCAACGGTTCTCTAATCCTACAAGTGCAAGCAAAGTGGCAGGGAGAGCAGGTGGACCTGTGGTTTCATTGACCACTTGATATAAACTATTATATGGGAATACTGTTTGTAATTTTCATAAAATGCCTGTAATAGGAAAATAAAGTAGAGTAGTTTATACGGTGATTATAGTCTTCCACATTTTATATAAATAAGTCAGCACAATGGCTCCATGAGCTATATAGTAATCTGTAGCCTGAGAGTTTGAATCCAGGGAAGGCTGGTTCGGCCACCAACCTTTTGAGGTTAGTAAATTGAGTAATAGTAACTCCTGTGTTGGAAAGTTATCCTGTGCCCTGGGCACCCCCTAACTTTTTGCTGACTGGTACTGGTGGTAACTGACTCTGACTGACCCTGGGCTCTGCCTAACCAGGCCCAGGGCCAGTGCTATGCTGAAAGAGACACATTTAGAATACAGTGAAAACACCTACATACACTAGGGTACACTATGAGTTGGGGTACCCCTGTGATTGGCATGACCTACCCTATAAGGCCCTAGTACATAATAGGGCAGGGGGATTGAAACTACCTCTAAGTCCCTAGCATATAATAGAGCATAGCAGTTTAGAGGCCAGCAGCTTTTTCTGCACTTGCATGTGTGCACTGCTGAGCCTGAGGTCAGTTTAAAAGTAGCCCTGTGTTGCAGGACTGCTTTTAAAAAGTAAATTGTGCCCACACTCGACTTTGGTGTTTGGGGCACTTACAAATGGTTGACCTACAATGTTTGGGCATATTAGGTACCCCCAGAGTCTCCCCTAGGTGTCCCAGGGGTAGGGGATCAGGAGCACCCTTATAAAATGAGTTTTATATGCCATGGGTTAAGTGATATTGCACATTTCATTCCCCACATTGTGATAAAGTACTGCCCAAAATCGACTTTGGTGGTAGGAGCACTGTGGAGGGAGGATCTGCAATATTTTTCATATTCAGAACCCCTAAAGTCTCCCTTAGGTGTTCCTGGGGTGGGGGTCCTGTAGATATATGTATAGTACTTATAAAATAAGTTGTTATAAGCCCTGGTGCTGGAAAAATGGCCCACGTCATTTTTCCAATTGCAAATCCCCTGCCACATAGGTTAACATGGCAGGAACTTATTAACTAATAACTCTTGATAGGAGAAGGCTAAAAGTACCATCCAAAGACTTCACAGATTGGTATTAATAAACTCAACAATATGATATTGTTGAATTTCTCGTAAAATGTACATACAAGAAGTTATGAGACTTTCTAGTTTGTAGGCCCAGATTTAGCCTTCCAGTGGTCTGTCCTGATTGTTCAGAGTTAAGTGGATTAGCCAGGCCTCTTTAAAGATGTGATAAAGAGCCCCTGGGGTTGACCAGCTCTGCTGGGAGGGCAGTGTCCTGTTGCACAGGAATGCCAGAGCAGGGGGAGGAGTCGTAAACAATGGACTTCAAGGGAAGGGGAAGACACCAGTGTCATTTACAACTTCACTCTTTTGACCCCAGCCAGTTGCTAGGATTAAGGAAGGAATGAGCAGATGCAAGGGGGAGAGACTATGGAGATTAGCCATCCCAGGGTGTGTTTAGCCAGCTCTTCTCTCCCTGCTGAAAAATCAGCCATTATGAATTTGAAAGAATTGGTGCACTCTGGGACAAAATAGTGCCACACTCTGCAGGAAGTGGTCAGACCTTTGGGTGGTACCCTGCAGCCCATTGGACAGGAGTGACCTCCTGCTTGATCCAGAGAAGTTGGAATAAGTATCTGAGGAGGGCAGAGCCCCTCAGATCTGCTGCTTGAAACTTAAGAAAGCAAGATGGGCCACGCTGGAAGTTTGATGTGCATTTCCTAAGGCCTGCACTCTGAAGGCTGCACCTTCTGCACCATCTCAAACTACAGCCTGTGGATTACCTTGCTGTAAAAGGACTAAAGAGTGGACTCCCTGCATGCTACAGGTTAACAGAGCTCACCTGGAACATCACCACCAAGGATCCTCAACCTGGAGAACTACCAGTGGATTTGCAAGGTTTTTTGTCCAAGTGGATTGAGGGAACTGAAGTCCTCAACTTTCAAGGACCATCTTGGAGCTTCCAGACCCTTGGAGTGAGTTTGAGACACTTTGGGACCCTTTGGGGAACTTCAGGAAGAGGTTCCAGACGTTTGGAGAACTTTGGAGCAACTTTGGAAAAAAGCTCCATAAGTGGACCGACTCAACCTGGCCAGCCAAGCCGCCTGCCTTCAACTGCCTGCCGTCCAGGTGTGTCCCACTGAAAAGCTTCGTAGGTCCTACCTCCAGAGTTTGACCGCGAGTAGGTGAAATCCGAGGCCGGCGAACCCTCACCGAATCCGGCCTGGTGCAGAGCATCGAGGGACCCGTGAGAAAAAGCTCCGTAAAAGTTTCTAAGTCCGAACGAAGAAAAAGTGACCGGGACTAACCGCGAAAGTCAAGCCACCTGCCTTCAACTGCGTGTCGGCCTAGATCCTTGGTTTGCTCCGCTGGAACGCTCCGGAGGTCAGACATCCAT
This sequence comes from Calotriton arnoldi, assembly GCA_963921515.1. Lineage (NCBI taxonomy): Eukaryota > Metazoa > Chordata > Amphibia > Caudata > Salamandridae > Calotriton > Calotriton arnoldi. The sequence continues at coordinate 47,740 of CAWUFW010017363.1, forward strand.
AAGTTTGACCGGGAGCTCGTCGCAAGGCAACCCGGCGAACCCTCACCGAATCCGGACTGGCTGAGATTTTCGAGGGACCCCGGGAAGAAAAGCTCCAGAAAAGTTTCTAACTCAGAAGGTAAAAACTTTGACCGAGACCTACCGCGAGGGTCGCCGCCCAGGGCTCCATCACGGTCGGCCTGAAACTTTGACTTTGACCCAGTCTATCGCGACCAGATGTCCCGATAAGACGCTATAGGTTTCTATGTGCTATATAGTGCTAAATCTTTAAAAATTCATATCTCCGGTTCTCTACATCGGATTTTTGTCGTTTTGGTGTCATTGTAAAGATAAAAATATTTACTATTTTTATGAATTGGTGTTGGATTTTTATTGTGCATTGTGTCTTAATTTTGTACTGCAATGGTGCTTTTAAATGCTTTACATACCTGTCTTTGAAGTTAGGCCTGCCTGCTCGCAGCCAAGCTACCAAGGGTTGAGCATAGGAATAATTTTCTAAGACCTATGCTGAGTCCTATCATGTGTTAGTGGCCTTATTGCCAGTGGCAGACCTACATTTGCCCCTACCAATAATCCACTTTCCAACATTTGGTGCTCAGCAGGGGGGATGAGGACTTGTGTTTAAAAAGTACACCTTTCAGTAGAGTGAATTAAAATTGAAAAAATCCTCTAAATTGCCTTAGAACAAAACTTTTGAGTTTGATTTTTGGAATTTGGACTAAACTGTTTTTAATCCATTGTTTTGATTTTTCCAAATTGTTCTAAGTCTGTTGTGCCTAGTTATTGTGACCCAAAACTAGGGAACCATGGAGCTGGACCTGGCTAAACTGTCCCAGTTCAGGGTGGCTGATCTTAGGGTACAGTGGGCTCCTGCTTCTAACAAGATTAAGACCGCAGGGTTGCTTATGTCCCTAAAGGCCTGGGCTGGGGTAGCTGAGGAGATTCAAGGGGGGATGGAGGGTGTTCCCCCCAACCTCACCCCAGAGGGGGGTGAGGATGATGCCTCTTCCATTTTTTCTAGTGTTAGCCATATGACTCCAGATGGTGGGTGGGGGGAAGGGTCCCTTACTCAGGAACCCCCACTGTCCCTTGCAGAGAGACAGCTTAAGGCTCAATTAGCTTTGATAGCTTTGGAGCAAAGGAAACTGGAATTGGCTGAGAAGAGATGGGAGAGGCAGGAGGCTTTGAAAACAAATGGTGGCAGTGAAAATGATGAAGATTGTGAGACGTCCAGGGGTGGTGGTCTTGATCACAAACTTCCCAAGGGTATAGTACCCAAGTATACTGAGGGGGATGGCTTTGACAAGTGGCTAGCAGCCTTTGAGAGGGCCATTAGAATGAGTAGGGTCCACTCTAAGTATTGGGGTGCACTCCTGTGGGAGTTGATTGCAGTAGCTGGGAGGGATAGGCTCCTGACCCTGAAGGGGGAGGATGCAGAATCATACCAGCAGATGAAGTCATGCTTAGTCAAGAGATTTGGTCTGACTCCAGAGCAGTACAGGGTGAAGTTTAGAGGCACCCAGAAATTGAGTGCAAAGTCTTGGGTAGACTTTGTGGACGTTTCAGTGAAGGCCCTGGAAGGCTGGATTGTTGGTAACACTGTTGAAACATATGAGGGATTGTATAATTTGTTTATGAAAGAACACATTTTGACTCATTGTGCAGAAGAGAAGTTACGCCAGTATCTAGTGGACTCTAAGCTGACAGACCCCAGAGAGCTGGGAGAAGCAGCTGAGGAGTGGGTGAGAACCTGGGTTTCCATTTAGCACCAAGGGGGTCACCAGAAGAAAGGAGAACAGGTCCCTCCCCAGGCGAAAGCCGAGGGAAAAGAAGGTCAAAACCAGAAGGAGTCCTCCAAAGACCCACAAAAACCGGCACAAGGAGGGGGGGCCTGAGCCAACCCAAATTTAAAGGGAGGGGGTATCAGGGAAAAAATGGTAGGTTCTTTGATCCCTCAAAGGTGGGTAAGTGCTTTGACTGTAACCAGCCAGGGAACAAAAAGAGAGATGCTGCATGCGCCAAGAAGCTCCCCCCTAAGGGGCCATCCACAGGGATTGCCAGTGTAAGTGTAGGGGTGGAGAGTGGTGCCCCAGAGAGGGGTAGTCAGGTGGTGGAAGCAACCTTAGTGTCCCTCGGTGGGGTGAATATTGCAACCCTTGCTGCCTTACCTCTAAACATGGACAAGTACAGGCAGAGGCCTAAAGTAAATGGGACTGAGGTTGAGGCTATCAGAGATATAGGGGCTAGTGTAACTATGGTCCTGGATGAGCTGGTGCCTCCAGGGAGGTTGTTACCTGGTGAGTTTCACCAGGTGACTTATGCAGACTGCAATACCAAACTCCAGGCTATGGCTGTGGTGGATTTGGAATGGGGAGGTGTGACAGGCCCTATGAAGGTAGCTGTGTCAAATGTGCTCCCAGTCCAGTGTTTACTGGGCAATGATCTTGAAGCCTCTGAGTGGTCAGAGGTGGAGTGAGGACTCCATATGAAAATTGGAGCTCCCTGAGTGGGTATGTGCTGTGACTAGGTCACAGACTAGCCAGAAGGGAGGGGCTGGACACTTGGACCCTGGAACAAAGGGCCAAGCATCCAAGGACAAGGGTACTGGGCCTGGTGAGCCAGCCCAGGGAATTCCAGAGGTGCAGGAAGAATCTAACCCTGATGGGGAAGATCTGGCCTCTGAGGGAGGGACTCCATCTCTGTCAGAGCTGTCAGATTTGGCCGAAATGACAGGAGCAGGTGGACCCTCCAGAGAGGAGTTCAATAAGGGACAGAGAGACTGTCCCACCCTTGAGAGCTTGAGGCGGATTGCTTCTAAGCAAGAGGAGGGGGATGATAGAGGGTTTCACAAAATCTACTGGGAAGATGGACTGCTTTATACTGAGACCAGAAACCTCAAGGAGGGGCTACCAGAAGGTTGGTGGTGCCCCAGAAGTATAGAGAATTAATCCTGACTTTAGGTCATGATATCCCCTTGGCAGGACATTTGAGACAGACAAAGACATGGAACCAGTTGGTGAACCATTTCTACTGGCCCCATATGTCTGAAAAGGTAATGGAGTTTTGCAGCTCTTGTGTCACCTGTCAGGCCAGTGGCAAGGCAGGTGGCAAGACAAAGGCTCCCCTGATACCAATGCCAGTGGTTGGGGTTCGTTTTGAAAGGGTTTGGATGGACATTTTTTTTCTTCTTTTTTTTTAGTTAGTCCTCATCAGCCTAGGTCCACAAAAGGAATAAAGAAACGAAACTCCGGGGTCTCCCTGAGTATAGCACCATCCGGAGCCCTTTTGTATTCAGACCTAAGATGGGTCACTCTATACCTTGCTTCTATTACTCCGACCATAGGAAGCCCTGCAATCGACCAGACCCTCTCAAGGCTGCCACCGGGGTAGTCAAGCAATATGGTATAAAGGCCTAATCATAGGACTATAGTTGTTCACAGTTACAAAGAGGTTATCCAGTTCTCAAAGGGGAGCCAAAACTCATTACGCTTGCGCTTTACAGCTCTGTCCATCTTATCTGTATATTTTATAGAAGCTAACCATTCTAGTTTATTCGGGGGCATAGCTTTAATCCAATACTTACAAATTTCTCTGTGGGCAAGCAATATTAGGTAGAAAATTAATTTCCTTGTGTTTTGCGATAGTGTGTCATAATTAACTTGAAGCCCAAAAAAGACAAGTGATATGCTTACCTGGATCAATTCTCCAAGTATTAACGATATTGTACTACTCACATCCCGCCAAAAATCTCGTAATACCGGACAATCCAAAAACATATGTTCGTCATTACTTTTCTCTTCCCCACACTTAGGACATCTTGGCATGACACCTTTCGCAAATTTTGCCAGTTTATATGGCGTCCAGTAGACCCTGTGGAGACAAAAGAGGTGGTTCCGCCTTAAATTTGCGGCACGTACTGTGGAGTATAGCATGTTACAAGATACTTGCCATAAATCTATAGACTGCTCTCCCGGCAAGCTCTTTTCTCACAGTGTTACAGGCAGGTTGAAGTCTCCATCTGAGCTCTCCACTAAGCTCTAGTACCATCTTGCCACCTCTTTTCCACGGGATCCATCAGATTGTATTGAGGATTCTAGTGCGTTAGATTGTCCTGCACCTAACCCATCCGTGAGGCTCCAACTTTTAATTTGCAGGTATTTACATTTTGACAGTTGCCCAACCGCTATCTCCTGGGCCTCCTCCCAGGGGATCAAGACTCCATCAACCATCAGTTGACCCCAGGTGTTTATCCCTGCTTCTTTCAAGGGACGAGCCAGGCAGTCCCTTGACCATTCCGGGGAACCCGGAGAGTCCCAAACAGGAGCCAGTCCACTGTAATAGCTCATATTAGAGTCTCTCCTAATTTTGTGCCAAGTTATTGCAAAACTTTGCAGAGTCTTAAGCCTTACTTTTTTAAAATAGCGAGGATCGCCATATTTATGTATGAAATCCTGCTCGCCTCCTTGTACATCAGATAACATGGCGTTGAACATCCTCCCAATATCAGAGCTGTCTGGCTTGCTTAATAAGCATTTTCCTCCTTTTAATAAAAACACCCAAGCATAATAAGACAAATCCGGGAGTCGTAGCCCTCCTTTATCATACTGCCGTCTAAGCTTTTTCCAGGCAATTCTCGTACCTTTCGACGCCCAGATGAAGCTCATTACTTTGGATTGGGATTTTTTAAGCCAAGCATCCTTAAAGGCCATTGGAATATTTTGAAACAAAAACGTAAATTTAGGAAGGATTGCCATTTTTACAAGGTTTACTCTACCGTAAATTGTTAGAGGAAGGTGAGACCAACTAAGTAGAAGTTTCCCTACTGCCTTATTAACCTTTTGGAAGTTCTTTTCGGGGATTTGTTCTATTTTCTGCACGATTTGAATTCCTAGGTATCTCATTTCTTCCTTTACACAGCTCAATTGCGAGTCAATATTCCACTTCATCACAACTGTTTTCATTAATCTCATACCCCGATATCCGCCCAAACTGGGATGCCAGGTCATAAACTATTGGCAGTGCTGTGTTAAGATCTGAGGTATACACTACTAAATCGTCGGCATAAAGCCCTACTTTTTTCTCCCACTCCTGAAACCTAAAAGGTTGTATGCTCTCCTGATGCCTTATCTTTTCGGCTAGTGGCTCGATGTACAAATTAAAAAGTAGGGGAGACAACGGACACCCCTGCCTAGTTCCCCTATAGATGTGGGGATGGACATTGTTGGTCCCCTCGACCCACCTACTGCATCAGGGAATAGGTATATCTTAGTGGTAGTGGACCATGCCACTAGATTCCCTGAAGCAATCCCTCTTAGAACCATTAATTCTCCTGCAGTGGCTAGAGCACTGCTTGGTGTGTTCACCAGTGTGGGTTTTCCGAAAGAGGTGGTTTCAGAGAGGAGCACAAACTTCCTGTCCAGCTATCTGACTGCTATGTGGGATGAGTGTGGTGTCAGCTACAAGTTCACCACTCCGCATCACCCACAAGCAAATGGTCTTGTTGAGAGATTCAACAAAACCCTGAAGGGCATGATAAATGGGTTGTCAGAGAAACTCAGGAGGAGAAGGGATGTTCTCCTCCCATGCCTACTGTTTGCCTACAGGGAGGTGCCACAGAAAGGGGTTGGTTTCAGTCCCTTTGAGTTGTTGTTTGGACACCCTGTGAGGGGGCCATTGAGCCTGCTGAAAGAGTCTTTAGAGAAGCCTCTTTAAGAAGCAATGGACAATGTGCTTGACTATGTGCTAGGTCTGAGATCTAAAATGGCAGAGTACATGTACAAGGCAAACAGGAAACTGTAGGCCAGCCAGGAGCTCATGAAGCACTGGTATGAACAGAAGGCTACTATGCCTGAGTATACTCCAGGACAATTGGTGTGGGTGTTGGAGCCTGTGGCTCCCAGGGCCCTCCATGACAAGTGGAGTGTGCCCTATCCAAACTTAGGAAAGAAGGGTGAGGTTACCTATCTGGTTGACCTTGGTACCCCCAGGAACCCTCATAGGGTCCTGCATGTGAATGGATTGAAACCCCACCATGACAGGGCAGATATGACCATGTTACTGGTCACTGATGAGGGAGTGGAAGAGGAAACTGAGCCAGTGCCCGACCTCCTTTCCACTAATGTGCAAGATGGGTCAGTGGAGGGGGTGGTATTCTCTCCCAAGTTGACAGACCAGCAGCACAGAGACTGTCAGCAGGTGCTGGAGCAGTTTGCTGGCCTGTTCTCTTTGACCCCAGGCATCACTGAGTGGTGTGTCCACCACATTGACACTGGTCACAGCCTACCTGTCAAAATAAACTATGCAGGTTGTCTGACCATGTCAGAACCAGCATTAAAGCTGAGGTTGCTAAGATGCTGGGATTGGGGGTAATTGAACCGTCTGAAAGCCCATGGGCTAGTCCAGTGGTGCTGGTGCCCAAACCTAATCAAAAGGGGGGACCCAAGGAGTTAAGGTTCTGTGTGGACTACAGAGGACTGAATGCAGTCACAAAGACTGACGCTCACCCTATAACTAGAGCTGATGAGCTCATTGACAGGTTATGGGCGGCTAAGTACCTGAGTACTTTTGATTTGACTTCAGGTTACTGGCAGATTGCCCTCACTGATAGAGCAAAGGAGAGGTCAGCATTCTCCACACCATATGGACATTATCAGTTCAAGGTAATGCCCTTTGGCTTAAAGAATGCCCCTGCCACCTTCCAAAGGTTGGTGAACAGGGTCTTGTCTGGGTTGCAACAGTTCAGTGCAGCTTACCTGGATGATATAGTTGTATATAGTTCTACCTGGGGGGATCACTTAAGCCACCTAAGGGAAGTGCTTCAGGCCATGAAGCAGGCAGGCCTGACTATTTAGGCAAGAAAGTGCCAAATAAGGCAGAGTTATGTGGTGTACCTGGGCCACCTGGTAGTTGGGGGCCATGTACAGCCTCTCCAAGCAAAAATCCAAACTATTTTGGATTGGACAGCTCCTGTTACCCTGACTCAGGTCAGGGCATTCCTTGGACTGACATGGTATTATAGAAGGTTTGTTCAAAATTATGGGACCATTGTGGGGCCCCTAACAGAACTCACTTCTAAGAAAAGGCCCAAAAAGGTGTATTGGACCCCAGTTTGTCAGAAAGCTTTTGACTCTCTGAAAGCTGCTATGTGTTCAGCACCAGTGTTGCTGGCCCCTGACTACACAAAAGAATTTGTGGTTCATCCAGATGCTTCAGAGCAAGGGATTGGGGCAGTGTTGTCACAGCTAAATGAAGAGGGCCTTGATCAGCCAGTTGCCTTTATAAGCAGGAGACTTCTTCCCAGAGAGAAGAGGTGGAGTGCCATTGAGAGAGAGGCTTTTGCTGTGGTTTGGTCCCTGAAAAAGTTGAGACCATATTTGTTTGGGACTCACTTTCATGTTCAGACTGACCACAGGCCTCTCAGATGGCCCATGCAGATGAGAGGGGAGAATCCCCAGCTGTTAAGGTGGTCCATTTCCCTACAGGGAATGGACTTTACAGTAGAACATAGACCTGGGGTAGCCCATGCAAATGCGGATGGACTTTCCAGGTTTTTCCACTTAGCTGATGAGGACTACCAGGGTGTAGGTTAGTAACCTATCACCTTTCGTTTGGGGGGGGGGCTATGTTGGAAAGTCATCCTGTGCCCTGGTCACCCCCCAACTTTTTGCTGACTGGTTCTGGTGGTAACTGACTCTGACTGACCTTGGGCTCTGCCTTACCAGGTCCAGGGCCAGTGCTATGCTGAAAGAGACACATTTAGATTATAGTGAAAACACCTACATACACTAGGGTACACTATGGGTTGGGGTACCCCTGTGATTGGCATGACCTACTCTATAAGGCCCTAGTACATAATAGGCCAGGGAGATTGAAGCTACCTCTAAGTCCCTAGCATATAATAGGGCATGGCAGTTTAGAGGCCAGCAGCCTTTTCTGCACTTGCATGTGTGCACTGCTGAGCCTGAGGTCAGTTTAAAAGTAGCCCTGTGTTGCAGGACTGCTGTTAAAAAGTAAATTGTGCCCAAACTCGACTTTAGTGTTTGGGGCACTTACAAATGGGTGACCAGGGCTGGACTGGCCGTTGCGGGCACCGGGTGTTTCCCCGGTAGGCCGCCAGGGAGGGGACCGGTTTTAGGCCCTGGGGGGCCGTTTTTGTTACCGGCGGCCGGCAATATCGGCCCCTGTAACAAAAACGGCCGAAATCGGCCGTATCATACAGCTCTACCGCACCCCCCTTCTCACCCCCAGGGGGGCCGGCCGAGCTGTTTGCCAGGGCCGATTTCGTTTCCCAGTCCGTCCCTGTGGGTGACCTACAATGTTTGGGCATATTAGGTACTCCCAGGGTCTCCCCTAGGTGTCCCAGGGGTGGGGGATCAGGTATTTATAAGGAGGACCATAATAAAATGAGTTTTATATGCCCTGGGTTAAGTGAAATTGCACATTTCACTCCCCACATTGTGATAAAGTACTGCTCAAAATCGACTTTGGTGGTAGGAGCACTGTGGAGGGAGGATCTGCAATATTTTTATATATTCAGAACCCCTAAAGGTGTTCCTGGGGTGGGGGTCCTGTAGATATATGTAGAGTACTTATAAAATATGTTTTTATAAGCCCTGGTGCTGGAAAAATGGCCCAAGTCATGTTTCCTATTGCAAATCCCTGCCACATAGGTTAACATGGCAGGAAGTTATTAACTAATAACTCTTGATAGCAGAAGGCTAAAAGTACCATTCAAAGACTTCTCAGAATGGTAATAATAAACTCAACAATATGATATTGTTGAATTTCTCCTTAAATGAACATACAAGAAGTTATAAGACTTTCTTGTTTGTAAGCCCAGATTCAGCCTTCCAGTGTTCTGTCCTGATTGGTCAGGGTTAAGTGGATTAGCCAGGCTTCTTTGAAGAGGTGATAAAGAGTCCCTGGGGTTGACCAGCAGTGTCCTGTTGCACAGGAATGCCAGAGTAGGGGGAGGAGTCGTAAACAATGGACTTCAAGGGAAGGGGAAGACACCAGTGTCATTTACAAGTCCACTCTTTTGACTCCAGCCTGATGCTAGGATTAAGGAAGGAATGAGCAGATGCAAGGGGGAGAGACTATGGAGATTAGCCATCCTAGGGGTGTGTTTAGCCAGCTCTTCTCTCCCTGCTGGAAAATCAGCCATTATGAATTTGGAAGAATTAGTGCACTTTGGGACAAAATTGTGCCACACTCTGCAGGAAGTGGTCAGACCTTTGGGTGGTACCCTGCAGCCCATTGGACAGGAGTGACCTCCTGCTTGACCCAGAGAAGTTGGAATAAGTATCTGAGAAGGGCAGAGCCCCTCAGATCTGCTGCTTGAAACTTAAGAAAGCAAGACGGGCCATGCTGGAAGTTTGATGTGCATTTCCTAAGGCCTGCACTCTGAAGATTGCACCTTCTGCACCATCTGAAACTACAGCCTGTGGATTACCTTGCTGTAAAAGGACTAAAGAGTGGACTCCCTGCAAGCTACAGGTTAACAGAGCTCACCTGGAACATCACCACCAATGATCCTCAACCTGGAGAACTACCAGTGGATTTGTAAGGGTTTTGTCCAAGTGGATTGTGGGAACTGAAGTCCTCAACTTTCAAGGACCATTGTGGAGCTTCCAGACCCTTGGAGTGAGTTTGAGACACTTTGGGACCCTTTGGGGAACTTCAGGAAGAAGTTCCAGAAGTTTGGAGAACTTTGGAGCAACTTAGGAAAAGAGCTCCATAAGTGGACCGACTCAACCTGGCCAGCCAAGCCACCTGCCTTCAACCGCGAGCCGGCCTGCCGTCCAGGTTTGTACCGCTGAAAAGCTCCGTAGGTCCTACTTCCAAAGTTTGACCGGGAGTAGGCAAAATCTGAGGCCGGCGAACCCTCACCGAATCCGGCCTGGTGAAAAGCATCGCGGGACCCCGCGAGAAAAAGCTCCGTAAAAGTTTCTAAGTCAGAACGAAGAATAGGTGACCGGTAGTAACAGCGAAAGCCAAATTGCCTGCCTTCAACCGTGTGTCAGCCTGGATCCTTGGTTTGCTCCGCTGGAACGCTCCGTAGGTCGGACTGCCATAAGTTTGACCGAGAGCTCGTCGCAAGGCAATCCGGCGAACCCTCACCGAGTCCGGACTGGCTGAGAGCTTCGAGGGACCCCGGGAAGAAAGGCTCCAGAAAAGTTTCCAAGTCATAAGGTAAAAACTTTGACCGAGACCTACCACGAGGGGTAGCCGCCCAGGCCTCCATCACTGTCAGCCTGGAACTTTGACCCGGTCTATCGCGACCAGATGTCCCAATAAGGCGCTATAGGTTTCTATGTGCTATATAGTGCTAAATCTATACAAATTCATATCTCCGGTTTCCTATATCGGATTTTTGTTGTTTTGGTGTCATTTTAAAGATAAACATATTTCCTATTTTTATAAATTGGTGTTGGATTTTTATTGTGCATCATGCCTTAATTATTCACTGAAATGGTGTTTTTAAATGCTTTACATACCTGTCTTTGAAGTTAAGCCTGCCTGCTCGCAGCCAAGCTACCAAGGTTTTAGCATAGGAATAATTTTCTAACACCTATTCTGAGCCCTATACTGTGTTAGTGGCCTTACTGCCAGTGGCAGATATACATCTGCCCCTACTAATAATCCACTTCCCAACATCCTGTTATCCACAGTGCTTAGAAATGGTAGTAAAGCAGTAGAAATTGCTACATTTACAACAAGTATTTATTAAAACACCAAAATTACTCTAGAGCTTATAACTATAGGTCTGTTCCTCTTCGACCTTGCTAATTTCGACTGAACTCTGATCTTTGCTACCTGAGCTAGAGTTAAGAAATGTATTACACCAGGCCCAGCAACCAATGCAGGTAAGCCTCAGTCAACTCCACATTTTCAGGGTTACCTATACAAGGACAGGCCAGTGGATTGACTCCTGCCTAACAGGGCTTAAAACCAAGACCAGTAACCATTACAAGACACCTGAATAGTAACTGCTTCTCATGCAGTCCATTGCATTGTTGTTTGAGACTTTCAGGTGCACTGGTTTCTGGGAAGGCTTTGAATGCTGTCTGGCATGATGGAGCTGCAGCCACTGAGTCCTTGCACCAAGTGCGTGTCTGTAGAGGAGGAGGGAACAGAGAGAATCTTCTCCCTGCCCTGGACACAGTCAGCACACCGAGCTGATTTATGAAGGTGAGCTTTCCAATGCCCACGGGCAACTTAGACTTGTTTTCTGTTGGAAACAATCGATTTCGTAAAGGTTATACTTGTGCAAATCATGGAACAAATGAGTTTTGCACCAACTTTGCTGTTTGTGTAATAGGGAATGGAGCAAACACCGCCTATCACATCAGAGGACAATCTAAGATCGATTTTCTATAGATCAGGAAAACAAATATGCATTTGGAGCATATGTAAATTTAGAAAAATTGGCTTGTGCAAGCACATGATGCAATTTATGTGAACATGCATGTGGCCCTAGGCAAAATGTGTACTTGGCGTCGGCACAAATCTGTGCACATCCCTTATCCTCATTCTTAGAAGGATGCACAAATATGTGTGCCTGCGGTAGTTCCCCTTGTTAGGGGAGTTTAATCCAGGCAGGATTCCGGGTGGGGCAAGTTCACACACCAACACTCATGCACATCTTGAGAGCTGGTGTGCATAATTACATTCTTACGCTAATGTTGGAGTGAAAATGTACTAGATAACCTGTCCGGATGGATGTGCGGGAGTTTTGCTGACAACATCAGGCCTCTGTACCTTCGCAAATGTGGCTTGTGGTAGTCAATGAAGAGCAGACCTGCCAACTCACATGAACCACTGTGTGTCATACGATATTGGCTCCTTTCACATGGTCACCGGATAGAGCCAATATCACATGGTCGCACACAGCGTAAGTTCACTTTGTGGAGGATGAGCACAGCTAACGTCCAGTGGGGTTTTGCAAACTTCCTACGACAGCAGAGGTGATAGCTTGCACAAAACCCCACCCCCTATCCATGGCACCGGTCCTCAGAAAGCACTCTGGAGAAGTAACGGGCTCAAGACCCTGCCCCATACCTAGACCCCACGCCCTATGAGCTTCCTCTTCTCACATGGTAAGTTTTTTTGGGATGTTTTGCAGGTCTGGAACAGTAAGGCAGGGGTTGTGCACACCTTAGGCTACTATGAATGGTCGGACATCCATGATGAGGGTGCGTAGCTTCTGTACTGCAGGTCTGGCTTTAAAAATGTAGGGAAGCTTCGTTGTGAATTGAGACATGCGTGAACTGGAAGTGCTTGCTCACATTTGCGATTCTTAAACTTAAAGTTGCAAATCTGAATGTACACCTTTGTCAGTTAGAGCCTGACTTAGAGTTTGGTGGGTGGGCTACTCCAACACAAATGTGACGGATATCCTGTCCACTGTATTATGTGTGCCATAGGATATAATGCACTTGTAATTCTTACCTACTTATGCCTACCACCCTTCCTGGGATACAGACCAACAACCCGGACTCTCCAGGCATCTATGTCTAGGGCTTTTCTTTCGATCTGACTCCAGGTGTAACCCATCTTCTTTCCGTCAGCCTCGAGACCTCAGTGACAGGTTGCTCTTGGCCTTCCTCTTTTCCTTCTCCCTTAAGGGTTCCATGTCAGGGCTTGTCTGGTGGTGTTTGATGCAGGCTTGCGGAAGGTGTGACCTATCCAGCCCCAGCTGGAGGATTTTCCTCAGACAGGTGTTGATGAAGGTCCTGACTTTGTTGGTGGTGGCCACTGTTGTCCTCCAAGTTTCTGCTCCATACAGAAGAACCGATATTACATTGGTGTTAAAAAAAACCTGCTTTTGTTTTGCACCGCTAGGAGAGTAGGGTCAGGTTGTCTGTAAAGTCCAGGTCAATGAGCTGCGAGCAAAGTGTCCACTGAATCCCACTGCTTCGCCTTGCTGCGGATCCACACCACTTGTAATGCGGCAGATGGTGTCTCACAGTATCCCTTCCCCAAAATTTAAATTTGGGCCTTTGTCCCAACATTTTTGCACTATTTTCTGTATATTTACTTTATTTATTACAGTGTGAACTGTGAAAAATGAAACGTAGATTGTAGGAAAACAGTTTGATGTGGTCTCTGTGGGAAAGCAGCACAAATATGCAAAATCAATCTGATACATTGCTTTTTTTTAACAAAGGCTATTCATTGAGCTGGCATATACTGATCCCTATTACACAAGCGTCAAACACAGTGCAAATAGCATTTGCTGTATTTTTGCACAAGTGAGACGTTTACGTAATCTGCCAGATGATACTGATTAAAGTCACAGTCTTGGCAAGCCCCCTCCAGGTGCACGTCATAAATATGGAGGCTGAAGCAGTCAGCGGGGTCTCCCACGTGCGGGACAATAAATATCCCTTGATTGCAAATCATTTGTCAGTAAAAAGTGAGAGAGGGGTTTCACAGCTCCATAAAAGCCGAGGCGGGAAGCCAAGCACTTAATCCAATATTACATAAATCGAAGTGCCTTGCACAGGATGCATATTACAAACGCACAATGCTGCCACTACTATTTTTGTTGAGAACTGTATTAATAATAACAAAAATATTGATAATAGTAATAAAAAAACTCGTTATAATAATGGCAATAACAGAAACAAAACTAATAGGTTTGATGCTAGGAATAATATTGATAAAACAGCTGTAATTGTACAGAATTACTAAAATATTTTTAGCAATAACATTAACAATGCCAGTAATAGTAACTGCTTCTACTGATAATAATAATAGTGTTAATGATGATAGTACACATAAAATAAGTATGACAACAATAATAGTGCAAAATATAAAAATAAGAAAAGTAACAATCATAATAATTTTAAACAAGGAGAATTTATATTTTGCACATATTCTTTTACAAACATTTGGTCCAGAAATACTGAACATTAGAGAAGCCCTTTCGCTTTTTGCAGATGATGGGTAGCGAGTGCGGCACAGACACTCCTTGAACTCTTGAAAGGCCATAATGGGAATCACAAGAAGGGTCCTACATCAGATCCAGTCTTTTCTACAAACCAAGGACTAAAGAACCAAGTCAAGTCAGCCAATGATTACCTTCCATAGGTTTCAATTAGGGAACACATGGATCCACCATGTCACAGTGGCGGCTCGCATAGGGCGTGCTGCGGGGCGGTGGGGTGGGGGAGGGGCAGGGTGGGGCGGTAGTAAACTCAGACATACGACGGAACGGAGGAACGTAATAATTACTTTCCTCCGTTCCGTCGTATGTCCGAGTTTACTACCCCCCACCCTGCCCCTCCCTCGCCCCGCCTCACCGCACCGCAGCACGCCCTATGCGAGCCGCCACTGCCCTGTCACACTTTTTGCTTAACAAACCCACCAGCTCAGGTAATTGAAAAGCACATCTGCAATTCCAGGGGTACGTCAATGGCACCCAGCGCCACCCCAGCGTGAAAATGAAAGCAAAGAGCAAGGCTAACATCTCAAATGGGTTAGACCCAATCACTGCACAGAAGATAATTACTGCTTCCTTAGTGGTGTAAATTGGAACTCTAGATTGTAAGCAGCTCTTAGGAGAAAGTTATACCACATGGTCCAAAAACCTAAGGATGGCCCAAGTTCCACTGGAGAATGTAAATTACCAAAACAAACTCTTGGACGCAGAGTTCAGTGCCTCCTGTTAAGTATATACAGGGACTATGGATCCCAGCTCCCAATTATGCTGCAGTCAGACCACTGTTCGAAAACACACACTGAGCGTGGATGTCAAAAGAAAAAGTCAAGCCACATTTGGATTAGTGTAATATAATCCATACTGTCCGCCCCAGAAATCTCAAAGACAGAATGCAACAAGTGCCATACTGATGGCCGGGGTGGGGGATTGGTGGAGGGGGTCTTTATATCAAAATAAAGACCCTAAGAAATCTTTGCAAAAAACTGCATTCTCTAAAAATAGAATCTAGGACTCAACCATGTTTAATGCATTCTAAAGCAAGAGTTCAATATATCTACAGAAGCTGTCCCTGCCCTCCATTATGTACTGCCCATCATGCAAACAATTCACATACAGAAGAAGATTGGGATGCAGAAGTATGGGGTTACTGGAAACTCTGGAAACAGCTAGGCTAGTTCCATCCTTTGGAGAAAAACCAAGACACATGCTCCCCAGAAGCCACCTTAAAACAGAGAAGTTCAAACCAGCATTTGAATGTTGGCTATTACCATGGTCCACAGTGACTCAGTAACGTTCACCTGAGGACTACCCTTTCACCCAGGCCAAACTCTAACAACCCCTAACAAACAACATAAGTCTATCTTCACCTACTTAGTAACTAGCACTAGCACTACCCACTCCCCACCACCATTTAGAGGCCTGCCTACCTGTGGCCTTCATGGCCACTTTAAATGTGTACCGCCGCTAGGTACCCACTAGGTACCACCCAAGAACCTATACTACTACTACCACTATGAAAAACCCAAGAGATGCATGGATCTAACCAGAACATGTACGGCCCAGCTTCAGTCATCCTGCCAGTAAACGTGTATTCTCCTTGTATGGCTATGTAGCCCACATAGGATTACCAATCAAATTAAAAACATATCTGCAACAAAACCAACAGAATGTCTCAGTATGACAGCTTTCCGTCATTCTGAGGCGGTAAACTGAGTAGTTTAAAATGGTTCCTTAACACTTTTATATACAGTGCTTTGAAACAACTAAAGTACAATATATGCTCAAAAAATAATTTCAATGGATTTTTCAAGTGCTCTGAAGTGGCCACAAGAAGACCTTATTTTCCACATAATGCACATTAAGTGATTCATTAGATGTATTTACAAATTATATGATGGTATGCATAAGAGGCATTAGCACCCTATTGTAACATAGTGGAACTCTTCCCCATGCACTTCCACACATCCAAATGCTGCCCATCCCCGCAGGACATTATCAGAGGGTTACACCCTAGAATCACAATCAATAGGTCTGAATATAGAAAATGCCAAATGGAGAGTTCTTTTCACAGCTTCAAATGTTCAACATACAGGGGCTTATTTATGAGCCCCTTGCCACACTTTGGCGCCGCTGTTGCATCACTTTTCGTAACGCGGCGTAAACAATGCGCCACGTTGCGGCATATTTACAAGGTGACGCAGATGCGTCACCTTGTAAAGCCCTGCACCACATTATACCTGCGTCAGGTATAATGTATGCAGGGAGGGCATTCCCATGCAACAAAGCTTCATAGGAGTGGCGCAGTGAAATCTATCAGATTTCACTGCGCCATTTCTAAGACGCCACTGCGTCAAAACCTTACGCCTGCGTAAGGGTGACGCCGTGCATTAAGGATAGGCCTCCTACACGCATTGCTGGAGTTGCATCATGCTTGCAACACAACTCCAGCAATGCGTGACTTTCGCTCCGACAGATACGCCAGGATTCCTGACGCATCTGTCACTCCTTGCGACATGGAGCGCCGTACTGTAAATATGACACATCCATCGTGTCGCAAGGAGGGCGCAGCGAAAACTGTTGCATCAATGTTTTCAAGCAGTTTTCATAAATAAGCCCCACAATCTCAGGAAAAAATGCAGTGCAAATTCGATCCCATGTTAAGTATGTAATGAAAGCTTTTTTTATGTTCACCTCCCCTATCTACCAATTTTCCTCCAGCTAATCCGTAACTGAACGAGTCATCCACAAGATATGTGATGTACTGTAGTACCTTTAACAACACAAAAGCCTATTCCACACCCAACACAGACCGAAACAAGCGTTGCCAAAGGTCAGAGCTCTCGCCTGCATTTCGAGTCATGACTAATCATTTAAAACAAGCCTGCAGCAGTGAAAAAAATCAAACAAGATTGCTTTCGATACACAATGCACCTTAGTGACAAAGAATGTAATGTGTATATGACATGGACTGAAGAGCTCTCATCTTGTTGGATTGTTTTTCTTTATTCCCACTCTCACTTTCTTAACTTTCCCTCACACCCTCCTCCCTTTCTTTGTTCCCTGCACAGCGGGAGTCCACTTGCTTTATCTACTATAATTTTTACAACTTGCGAAATGTGTTGCCTATCTTTGTAATGCTTATAATGTGTCTTGATGATTGAATATGTACACACTGTGGCTTACAACGCCAAACATGTAATATGCTACATTAATCTATGTGCCGAACATATGGGCTCCAATGTTAACTGTTCTACACTGTAATTGAAAAAAATAATAAAAACATCATTACAAAAAAGAATGTAATGTGTATTGATTCAGTATACTTTGTGATATAAAATAGTCCTCGTGTATTGCAATGCAAGCAATTCATAGGCGGTGGAATGATATACCATGGAGCCAACATATGATGAGAAGTTGTAACAATAGGTATCATACAGATACACTGTCAAGCCAGACCTAAAAAATAAATCTGCAGTGAACATGAGCAACTCAAGTGTGTAAATCTTACCAGATTGCACAATTACTTCTGTGAACCTCCATGTAACCATTCACATATGGGTGCAATTACCTTTAGAAACATCTATAAACTACACTTTATGTGTTGTTGAGACTTGGCAAAGCAATGACGCAACACGTAGTTCAAGGTCACCTACCAGGGCATGGCCTTCTTGGACTACTAGCTTGTTTTACTGGCTTTACCTGCTAGGCTGTGAAGATTCAGGAAAGTCATAACAACCTACACACAAGCAGGGAAGGTAAATTATAAAAAAAAATTAAAGAGAATACAGAACGGATAACCGTGGTTTACAGGTACAATATGACATGCGAGGCCTGTACAAAATATATGAAAACTTATACATCATTATTTCTTTATTACAGTGACTTAAGCACTCAGCCGTAATGGGGAAATTGTATTACTGTTTGAATGCACTAACGTATCACAATTGAGTTCTGATGTCACGTTTCCTTTTATGAGAGCCAGCACAGGATTAGAGCCAGCCCCCGAGCAAAGGGTGCTTAATTACAGGGATTACGTCTTTATCCTTTCCTGTGTACTTTTATGGTTCGCTGTTTATTTAGTGGCATGTGAGCAGTAATCTGTCTGCACAACCACCCACTGTCGAAGAGGATTTGAATAGGAGTTGGCCTAACGGCTAGGGCGGTCGACGTCGGAGCTGGGGACCCACGTTCGAGTCTCGGCAATGACGCGCAACATCCTGTGATTCTGGGCAAATCTCCCCGTGCCCAACAAAAATGAATGTGTCCTCATGTAACACAACTGGTGCTTGTGTAAAGAGCTCCAATACCTTCGGGTCAAGTTCGCGCTTTATAAAACTCCGTAAAAAAAAATATGAACAATAGTAATTGCACCCTACATATTTGTGCATTTATTTCCACGCAAATTTCCATGTTGTCTACATTTCTATTCCTGGAAGGTCGTGTGCACCAGAAGGTAGTATGGCCACAAATAATGATGTAGGAGAAACTGCACGTTACGGTATATGGTAGGGACTAATTGCCCCCTCTCTCAAATACACAAAAATGATGCTGCAAACTGCTTTTGAGATCTGTGACTTTAAAAATGAAAGTACGCATTGATGTATTCTTCAAAGTCTGAGGAAACAAAATGGTGACTTTTAATATCATTATAAAGTACAATAATACTAATAATTACTTTATTGTATTGTAACGCTTAATACTGTTGTTGTTGCTATTTTAATGCGGTGTAATTAACAAATGTTCCTATTACCCAATTTATGGTACTCAGTTTGTCAAGGTAGAAAGAATGGAAATTTGTGATGGTTGGTCCGGAATTCAAACTTATGACCTGCAGTTTTGGCAGTCAAAATAAATGTGGCCCACTAACACATTAGTTAGAACAACTGTACTAATAAACACACATGCACACATTTCTTACTACAGTGATACGGTCAAATTCAAGTTTAACACCACAGTACAGTAAATTGTGCTGAGATAAAATTCTCCCTTCCACAAATTGCAGTAACCATTATTTTACATATGGTAAAAACTCTCCTGAAAGTCAGGAAATCTCTTCAAGGGATTTTACCTTGCTGTTGAACCCCTTGCATCCTCATTTTGGTTAAATACATTTTGTTTAAGACTAATACAAATGAAGAAATGTGTAAAGCATATATGCGGATGCACAGAGTATAGTATAATATTTTCCAATGTTGACAGATAGGAGGGGCATCATGACTCACTAGAGGCTTAGCATCACATGAGCCATGGCCCCTCCCTACACTCTGCAATTATAATAAAAAGCATAGTACACTTTTCACATCATATATATATTACACAAAGGCGGTCACCAAGGTGTAGGTATAGTTAGGACCTAGTTACCATAGGAACTTGTGCACTCGCCATGCACTGCTTATGACTTTGCATATCGCTTTGCATATTACATCACTCATGACATGTTCTATGATATCATTGATAACATCTCTGATGACATGAAATTACATCATTAATGACATCACTGTGCATGGCGAATGCGCAAATTATACTTACTCCGTTTAATTATAAGTGGTGAATTGCTTAGGGCTACAGCAAACCACTGACGCATTTTGACCAAACATTCTTTTTTACAGTTGGGAAGTCCTTTCTTCATTTTCACTTAAATACCATCAACCTGTCCTGCCTTCAATGTGGCATTCTGGGATTTGTAGTGACAAAAGAAAAAACTATTGCAAATCATAAACAATGTTTACATCTTTCAAGTCACATGTGAAACTCATAAGAAAACATGAAAATGAATAGCAACATTGCACAATAGCAAATATAAACAGAATTATTCTCAATAGTGAGATGTAAATTCACGTCTCTTTTTCCTGCATTAACTAAATGAGGGCATTTAAAGGAATTCGCATTTACCAAAACTCAAATTGGTAGGCCTTGGTGACCCCATTCTTAATTGATACTAACAATATGTCCTCTACACAAATTGTAAAGTTCAACTAACTGCATCTCCTTGGGAGCAATTCCATGGCAGCCGGTACTACAACACCTTCAACATCCAAATCATACACATGATACATGAAGGCCCCAGTTGCCTATAATTCCTACAGAACTATTTTTCATATGTTGTTATTTGCTTGATCTAATGTAAAGGCAATCAAGAAACTCATTCAACACTGTTCACAGATGAATATATATTTACTCGTCATATTAAAGACCAAAGGGTGTCTTGGTTTTCAGTTGAATGCCTTGAGACCCTCACGGGTGATTTTCCGTGCTTTATAAATATTTGAATAATTGATGGATTGAATGATAAATTCCGTTTCCAAACGGCTGAAAAAAACATTTGGTCGAAACGCATATATACATGTCTCCCGAATCGGACTCGCTGTTTGGATTTGACGCACTTTTCTCGAGGGGTTGTGGGAGACAAAATGGGCGAGTTGCCCTGCTTGAATATTGACACGTGCTTGGAGCACAAAACAACAAGTACTCCGCACTCTGAAAATTGGCAGTGGGTAATTTATTAAACTAATTTTAAAAGACAGTTGTGATGGTGATGTCCAGTCCCAACGCGCTTTAGCCTTACACAGCCTTGTTCATAGGATGTTACTCCTAAGTCCATTTTCCATGTTTATTGCATTTTTTCCAGGACGTCACTACCGCTTCTTCCCCACTTGATTCATGGGAGTTGTAGTTTTGTCCTGAATCCCCCAGTGTGAAGTTCAAAGCGCTAAAGTGCTCAAACCTATACAAGCCAATCAGAGCACCCCTGACCCCAATGTAAAAGTATTTGGCCCTGTTGAATGGGGGCCCCAGTCCCTCTTATGCTTTGGGGAGGGGGCCCACCTGCCCCCATCCCCTATAATTAAAGCATGGCCCGAGGGGTGGGATACCCGGGGCCCATTTGGGCTGGGGGGGGGGGGCAAATGGCCCCTCTCGTAATGTTAATGTATTTGGCCCTGGGGAATGGCTTTCCCAGGGCCTCTTAAGGCTCGGGCAGGGGACCACGTGTCCTTCTCTCTTAATAGTATATTTTTCAACCCCGGGGCCAATAGTGGCTAGGTGAGTTGGCCTGCAGGGCACTCCCTTGTCTTTTTAAAAACAAAGGACCCCGGGGCCAATAGTTGGGGGGCTGTGCAACTCCTTCCCCTGGTGGGGGTTTGTTTGCTTGCAGGCCCTTCGACCAACCCCACTACGTGTACGGCCGAAGGACGTGTGTGACATGAGGTGCTTGGCTCAGAGGGGTTAGCTGCAGTGACTGACATCAGGCCATGCCGGGCAACAGACCAAACACGGCGCACGGCCAAAGGCCGTACGTGGCGGGGGATGGCTTTACATATGGGAATGAAATAATACTTTACGTTAAAAACTCCCTAGAAATTCACTGAACAAAACAAAGGTTAAAGAAACGGTATAGTTAGGTGTGATAAAAGATCTGATTTGGTTTTTAAAAAAATTTGAAATTCACTGAAAAAAAACAAAGGGTAAAGTGACATTATAGTTAGGTGAATATGTTAGTGCCAACATAACGTTTTTAACTAAAAAAACACAGAAATTCACCAGTTATATATAGTTAGAAGAGCTAACTATAACTTGCTCTACTGCTGTGTACTGCTTATGACCTGCTTATGTCCTCACATATTACATAACTTATGACATGTTTGTGACATAATTTATTATATCAATCATGACATCTCAAATTACATCACATATGACATCATTCAAGCTTCTTTTGTTCACATTACTCTATAAACGAGTATGGCATAAAGGTCTAGAAGTAAGTACAAAATACTCAGAATAATAGGAAGCATCATTAATGCCATCACACATACAACTCCCTTAGGTGAGGAAAGCTCGTCTTATGTGCAACATTGACCCTATACCATACACTTCATGGATAGCCGAGTTCATATTAATAATCAAACATGGATAGAGTCTCCTCAGAACAGTGTTCACTCTAGGCAAAATTTGTCCAAAGAGTTAAAAAATCCTGAAAGTGCTAAAGGCCATACTACCTGCAGCCTTCATACTGTGGTGAAAACTTTACAGATAGCCCAATTTCTGAAGCTAAACAAGCACATGTACATAGGTTAGTACCTGGTGCATATAGTTGTCTATCTTATGTAGAAATTGTCATGCTGATATGAATCTGTCTGAATACTTAAAGCTGATTACAATACTTAGTATCTACTATGTAGAATCTTTGCCCCTTTGGAAACCTTTTCTACAGAACCAAAAAACTTGTGTGGAACATACAGGACACACATCACCAACTGTCACCTGCATACAGAGTTACTCCTCAATACAAAGATTTATAACGTGTTCAATAGCTCTGCACAGCAATGATGCATTTGGAGTACATGTGTTTTGCAACTCACTAACTGGATACAGGCTGTCCAAAATTAAGTAGAGAAGTAATATGGTGGTTACCCACCACTATCTAAACTATAACTCAAACTAACGCACTCATTATATGATGTCATCAATGTTGTCATCAGTGATGTCATTTGAGATGTCATAAATGATGTCAGAGAACATGTCATGAGCAGGAGCGGCCTGTGCAGTTAAGAACGTTGGGGCACGGTGGGGCGGAGAGTCGACAGATGACGACGAGGGAAAATTTCATTTAAAAAAAGAAAAAAACTCACCTTGCGCTCACTGCATCGCCGACTGGGCAATGCGGCGAGCACAAGGAGAGTGGTTTTCTTTTTTTAAACTTAATTTTCCCTCGTCGTAGTCTTTCGACTCCCTCCCCACGGCCCACCGCTCTTACCTGCACAGCCGCTCCTGGTCATGAGTGATGTAATATGAGGTTATAAGGACTGCATGGAAGGGGTGCTAGTTATAGTTAGCATCAATGTTCCCTCTAATTTTTTTCTTCCTGTGAGCGGCAATGAAGGTTCTCTGTGCACTACAAACAAGGCCATGTGCGCCGGCACCTCGTTTGTGTTGCTAGCCCCAACCGCTGCCCTCCGGCTGTCCGTTTATAGAATGGATGACTTTACAATACATGCCTTTACCATGGAAGGTAAGTATAGTTAAGGTAAGTTAAACCCTTACATATCTATCTATCTATCTATCTAATTTCAAATTAAGTTTATTTTTTTTCTTATTTGGGGGACCCCCAATAGCCCCTAATTTTTTTCAATCCATTATACATTGTTTTTCTTTTTTGGGTGGGAAACCCTAATTCCCCCCTTTTTTAATTACCTTCACCACCCCATACCCTTACCCTCGGGTAAGCCATAAAAATACCCTTACCGCCCTATACCCCTACCCAGCCCTAAACCCTAAAAATACCCATTCCATCCTATGCCCCTACCCACCCCAAATCCTAATATATATACCTGAAGCTTGGGACTGCGGTGTCGTTTTCTGGCAAAGTAAGCTGGTGTGCCGGAGCTGGTTGTGGATATATATATATATATATATATATATATATATATATATATATATCCCACAGCAAAGCAAAGCGTAGTCGCCTTACCCGAGCCTCCGATGACGGCGGCCAACGGTGGGATGGCGAATCCCAAACATACACCAACGCTGTATTCCTTTTCTCCCAAAAACAGCATGCCATGGACAACAAATGTTGCAAAGCGGTATTTATTTAAAGCTTGACAAACACCCTACGCGTTTCGGAGCTTGCACCCCTTGATCATTTTTCATTTATAGACAAGTGTCTATGTTGCATGGGCTAGGGAGCCCTAACATCTAGCAAACTCGGAGCCGGGACTTGCGGTTTCACTGCGAGTGGTATGGAAATCGCTATTAGGAAGCACCTGCTTTTCAAATAATTCCAGCAGCATTGAAAGAAGGTATGAAGCAAGCGCTGAATATGAGAAGCTGGCAGGCAGAAACTCGACACTTGTCTATAAATGAAAAATGATATCTTGCAAGTTTGCATTTATTGTCGCCGTAATGAGATTGCCTGCCAACATTGTAATGAAGCATTTAAAGAAATTGCTACAATGAGACAAGCGCACTTGCTGCCAGTAAGGAATGTGTATTTAAACACTTATGGAAAAGACTGCTGCTTGACTGTGCAAAAACTTTATTGTCCACAAGTGTTTTCTAATTAAAAAGAACTGTGCCTTTAAAAATCTTCAACAAATGGCAGGAGCTTGTCTACGTCGCTTCTACACGTGTGGCCATTATTTAAATGCACTGAAGTAATCGCGCTCTTTCAGGTTGACAAAGGCTGTAAAGACAGCCGAAACGCGTTCCTGTTCTAAGCAAGTGTTGCCGAATAAAGAATTTCTCCATACTCGAGTGCAGGCTCCTTTTGAATTGGAGGGTAGTGTTTTGATATATATATATATATATATATATATATATATATATATATATATATATATATATTTACGCTACACTTACCTTGCGTGGTAAAAGCAATTTGCGTGGTAAAGGCTGTTTCCTTTTGTTATGTTGATTCCCTTTTCACCCCCCATGATTCCCCTCGCCCCCTCCAACCTCCTGTCCATCAGAAAAATATTTAACAAAGCCAAATAGCACTTGCATACCCAAGAGCTATTTCACTTTGTCGAGGCTTTTTTAGAAATATTGCACAGTGGCACGGTCTACTATGAAACATGGCTTAAAGAGAGACAAAAAGTGCTATGATGCAGTCAGTGCTGGCTGTATCATAGCAGTTTTTAGGTCTCGCCTAGCGACGCAGCGCATGCGCTGCTCGCCTTGGCGAGATCTATTGTTGTCGATTTCTTTGCCGAAGGGGGACAGGACATGTGCACGCATACGGAAGACAGGAGATGTGCACGCGTACGCCAGGGAGACCAATAATCTCCGCAAAGGGGTCTCTACTGGAGCCAGTGTCAAATTACATAGATGGTTATTTGCTGCCATACGTGAAAGGATTAACATCATATCTACGGGACACGAGTGATTTATTACGAATTTTGCAAAATATTACATGGGAACCAACGTACAAATTAATCACTATGGACGTGGTCTCGTTATATACTAACATCCAGAATACAGTTGGCATGATGGCATGCAAATATTTCCTAAAAGAACGGAACATCCACTTTTCGAACCATAATGCGATGGTCATGGAAATGATCAAACTATGTTTGACACAAAATGTGTTTATGTTTGGAGATGAAGTGTATTTGCAGAAGGATGGTACTGCAATGGGTTTTTCTTTTAGCCCGAGTTATGCTTGTCTGACAATGGGTTGGTGGGAGCAGAAGGTGGCATGGAACCCAGAAAACGACCAATACGTGGAGAAAACGAGATCATGGATGAGATACATAGACGATCTCCTCATAATATGGGATGGGTCCATAGAAGAATTTGAGTCATATTTTAAAATCCTTAACAACACAAACACCAACCTACATTTCACATACACCATCAGTGAAAATAGGGTGGTCTTCCTGGATACAGAGATCTATATCATGGATAATAAAATACATACGACCTTACACCGCAAAGATACAGCAAGCAATGCGACGTTACATGCGGAAAGTTTCCACCAAGCCTCACTAATCAGAAATATTCCATATGGAGAACTGTTGAGAATACGGCGAATATGCTCTGACAACCATGAATGGCAGAAACACAGTCAATTATCAATGAACAGATTTAAGAAAAGAAAATACAACACAAGGACTCTGGCATTGTGTTTAGAAAGAACTGAGAAGAAGCAACGAACTGAAATTATACAAGAGAAACAAAGGCTGGAGAAAGACAAAAAAGATGATGTAATTCGCTTGATTACAACCTACTCCACAGATTCCAAACAAATTGAAAACATTTTAAGAAAAAATTGGAACATTCTATGCCTGGACCCCACTATTGCAAAAATAGCAGGAAAGCACCCAAGGATCACATATAGAAGAGCCAAGAACCTGAAAGATGAACTGGTTCATAGTCATTTCGAAACAAAAAAACAAAACACATGGCTCACAATCAAAGGATTCTATAAGTGCTCCACTTGTAAAGTATGTCAGATCGCACAAAACATCAAAGAAATCCCAATGGCAAACAAAAAAATTTGGAAAATAAATCAGTTAATAAATTGCAAAAGCCAATACGTAATTTATATAATAGAGTGCCCCTGCAAACTAAAATATGTGGGGAGCACTGTCTGCGAACTAAAGAAACGCATACTGGAACACGTGAGGGCAATAATAAATAAAGATCGGAGTTATGCCGTCGCAGAACACATGGAGAAACATCATGAAGGGGATTGGAAAAGGCTAAAATTTTATGCTGTGGAGATGGTCGATCGCCATGTGAGAGGTGGCAATCGGGAAAAAACTTTGAGACAGAAAGAATCCCGCCACATTTTGTCTTTCAGAACTCTGGCCCCCTATGGGCTAAATAAGGATGAAGAGATGTATTCACACCTATAAATCTGACTAGAGGAATGCAATAATTTATACTGTAATGTAAATATAGACTATCATGGATATCTGAATAGTTTGCATCCAATCACATCATAATGTACTATTTAAAATGATGATCCAATTTAACTATTTTTTATATTTTTACATTGTTTTGTTTTGCACTTGATTAGATTACTCATATGAGAAATTGGCAATAATAAAGCACTACGATAGGCCATGAATAGTAAGTATTGTAATCAGCAATGATCCCCATGAAATGTCTTTAAAGGATTTTCGGACAACAGTTTACAACCAATAGACAACAAGGCCTACGAGAAGGCAGGTATTTAAATATCATGGACAAATAAAGTCTAAATTCTTTATCAAAAGGATGGTTAATGCCCACTTGGGGGCATGAGTTTCTTTTTAAGGTATAATACCAAAAAAACTAGGCATCGATAGTCCAAAAATTAGAATAAACATCATCATAAAATGAGGGTCAATAACTGTTAAAAATAGACCAGACATAACTCGACATGGTCAATTGAAATGTAAAATACTTTTCAAACACAAAAGTCACTGTTTTATTACACTTTTTTATTTGCACTCTTTATTGCACATATAGATGTCACCACAAGTACCAGAATCAATCAATCAATCAATCATGTCACTTATAAAGCGCACTACATACCCGCGAGGGTCTCAAGGCGCTGGGGGAAGAGGGGGGTGGTGCTGCTACTGATCGAAGAGCCAGGTCTTGAGGAGTCTTCTGAAGGCCAGTAGGTCTTGGGTCTGTCGGAGGTTGGTGGGGAGGGTGTTCCAGGTCTTAGCGGCGAGGTGGGAGAAGGATCTGCCACCGGCGGTCGTTTTCCGGATGCGGGGGACTGTGGCGAGGGCGAGGCTGGTCGAGCGGAGCTGGCGGGTGGGGGTGTAGAAGCTGAGTCGTCTGTTGAGGTAGGCTGGTCCGGAGTTGTGGAGTGCTTTGTGTGCGTTGGTGAGGAGCTTGAAGGTTATCCTCTTGTTGACAGGGAGCCAGTGCAGGTCTCTCAGGTGGGGTGTGATGTGGCTGCGTCGGGGGATGTCGAGGATAAGACGTGCAGAGGCGTTCTGAATGCGTTGCAGCCGTCTCAGGAGCTTAGCCGTCGTTCCTGCGTAGAGGGCGTTTCCGTAGTCCAGCCTGCTGGTGACGAGGGCCTGGGTGACTGTTTTTCTTGTTTCGGTGGGGATCCACTTGAAGATCCTGCGGAGCATTCTGAGGATGTTGAAGCAGGATGAGGAAACGGCGTTGACCTGCTTAGTCATGGAGAGGGTGGGGTCGAGGATGACCCCTAGGTTGCGTACGTGGTCGGTGGGTGGCGGGGCTGTTCCCAGTGATGTTGGCCACCAGGAGTCGTCCCAGGCTGAAGGGTTGGAACCAAGGATGAGGACCTCCGTCTTGTCTGAGTTCAGCTTCAGGCGGCTGGTCCTCATCCATTCGGCGACGGCCTTCATTCCTTCGTGGAGGTGGGCTTTGGCGGTGTGAGGGTCTTTGGTGAGGGAGAGGATCAGCTGGGTGTCGTCGGCGTAGGAGATGATGTTGAGGTTGTGCTGTCGGGCGACGTGGGCGAGGGTGCCATGTAGATGTTGAACAGCGTTGGGCTGAGGGAGGAGCCTTGGGGTACGCCGCAGATGATCTTGGTGGCCTTGGATCGGAAGGGGGCGAGGCGGACGCTTTGTGTTCTGCCGGAAAGGAAGGATGTGGTCCAGTCCAGGGCCTTCTCTTGGATCCAGGCGTCGTGAAGGCGTGTTCGTAGTGTGTGGTGGCAGACCGTGTCGAAGGCGGCTGATAGGTCCAGGAGGATGAGGGCTGCTGTTTCTCCATTGTCTAGCAGGGTCCTGATGTCATCGGTGGCGACGATGAGGGCGGTTTCGGTGCTGTGGTTGCTGCGGAAGCCGGACTGGGAAGGGTCCAGGATGTTGTTCTCCTCGAGGTAGCGGGTCAGTTGTTTGTTGACGATTTTCTCGGTGACCTTCGCGGGGAACGGGAGCAGAGAGATGGGTCGGAAGTTCTTGAGGTCCTTGGGGTCTGCCTTGGGTTTCTTGAGTAAGGCGGTGATCTGGGCGTGCTTCCAGCTTTCTGGGAAGGTTGCTGTCTCAAAGGAGATGTTGATTATTTTCCGGAGATGGGGCGCGATGGCTGTACTGGCTTTGTTGAAGATGTGGTGAGGGCACGGGTCTAGCGGTCAACCGGAGTGGATGGTGTTCATGATCTCGCTGGTGTCCTCGTCGTTGATGTTGGTCCAGGAGAGCAGGCGGTTGGTGGTTGTGGGGGCAGTGGTCTCGGTGGTTGCCGGGGCGGTCGTGGTGTTGAAGCTGTCGTGGATGTCGGCGATTTTGCGGTGGAAGGAGGTGGCCAGTGAGTCGCACAGGTCTTGCGACGGCTGGATGTCGTTGGTGTTGGAGCTGGGGTTGGAGAGTTCCTTCACGATGTTGAAGAGCTCTTTGCTGTTGTGTGCGTTGTTGTCTAGGCGGTCTTTGAGTGAGGCCCTTTTGGCGGATCTGATGAGGTGATGGTGATTGCGGGTGGCGCTCTTGTGGGCGGCGTAGCTGTCCGCTGTCCGTTCGTGGAGCCAGATCTTCTCCAGTTTTCGGCATGTTCGTTTGGAGGCCTGGAGGTCTTCGGTGAACCAGGTGGCTTTCTTGCTGGTGTGGCTGTTGGGCGGATTCTTGAGCGGGGCGAGGGTGTTGGCGCAGTCGTCGATCCACTGTCTGAGGTTGCGGGCGGCGGTGTCGGGGTCGGAGGGTTCAGCGGGTGGGCTCAGGGCGAGGGTTGTGGTTAGCTGGTCTTCCATGACTCTGCTCCAGCAGCGGCGAGGCATTTGTTCGGTGCGGTGGTGCGTGGTGGGCTTCCTGTAGGTGAAGTGGATGCAGTGGTGGTCAGTCCAGTGGGGTTCGGAGGTGTGGTTGAAGGAGACGTGTGGGCTTGCGGAAAAGATGGAGTCTAGCGTGTGGCCGGCGGCGTGGGTGGGTGTAGTCACGAGCTGTCTGAGTCCGAGGGTGGCGAGGTTGTCGATCAGGGTGGTGGAGTTGGTGTCCTTGTTGTTCTCGAGGTGGAAGTTCAGGTCCCCGAGGAGGATGTAGTCCGTGGAGGCGATGGCGTGTGTGCTGACGAAGTCAGCGATGGAATCGCTGAACTGTGGTCGGGGTCCGGGGGTCTGTAGATGAGGGTTCCTCTGAGGGTGGTGTTGGGATCGGTGTGGATCTGGAAGTGCATGTGTTCGGAGGTGCTGAGGGTGTCGTCGGTGTTGGTTGAGACTCTGAGGGTGTTCCTGTGGACGATGGCGATGCCTCCTCCGACTCCGTTGGTGCGGTCCCTGCGGGTGATCTTGTATCCGTCCGGGATGGCAATGGCGATGTCGGGGGCTGAAGCGGGATTCAGCCAGGTCTCCGTCAGGAATGCGACGTCTGGGGAGGTTGAGTCGAGAAGGTCCCAGAGTTCGATGGCGTGTTTGCGGGCGGAGCGGGTGTTGAGGAGGATGCATCTGAGGTAGTTGGGTTCTTTCCTGGGCGGTGGTTTGGCGGGGCGGGTGCTGGCGAAGCTGCAGTTCCGGCAGGTGAAGGGCCCTTGGGTGCGCTTCGGGGTGGCCTGGTAGCAGGCGTGATCTTTTCCGGGGTTGAGTGCGTGGAGGGTGCTGGTGTCGTATCGGCGTCTGTTGATGTGGCGTGCGCGGGGGATGCCCGGACCAGGGGGTCTGGCGCTGGGCGCGGCCATGGCGCGGATGGGCTTGCCTTAGGCGCGCCTTCGGCGCGGCCGCACAGCGGCCGCCATAAATGGGGAGGTGGGAGGGAGGAGCAGGGAATGGGGCAGCGAATGGGCAGTGAGGGGGCGGGCCGCAGGGGCGCAGCGGCGGGAAACAGGCACAGAAAGGAAAAACGATCACAATCAGGGGCAGCAAGGGGGCACAGAAAGGAAAAACGATCACAATCAGGGGCAGCAAGGCGGCACAGAAAGGAAAAATCGATCACAATCAGGGGCAGCAAGGGGGCACAGAAAGGAAAAAACGATCACAATCAGGGGCAGCAAGGGGGCACAGAAAGGAAAAACGATCACAATCAGGGGCAGCAAGGGGGCACAGAGAGGAAAAAACGATCACAATCAGGGGCAGCAAGGGGGCACAGAAAGGAAAAACGATCACAATCAGGGGCAGCAAGGGGGCACAGAAAGGAAAAAACGAGCACAATCAGGGGCAGCAAGGGGGCACAGAAAGGAAAAAAACGATCACAATCAGGGGCAGCAAGGGGGCACAGAAAGGGAAAAAAACGATCACAATCAGGGGCAGCAAGGGGGCACAGAAAGGAAAAAACGATCACAATCAGGGGCAGCAAGGGAGCACAGAAAGGAAAAAACGAGCACAATCAGGGGCAGCAAGGGGGCACAGAAAGGAAAAAAACGATCACAATCAGGGGCAGCAAGGGGGCACAGAAAGGAAAAAATGCAAAGTGTTGTCTAAAAGGATGTGATGTAACATCTTGTGATCAATGTATGTTTTTTTTAAAAAACATGTGTATTGCCGGAAACACTTTGTACCCGTGATCAAGGTCTGAGGACAGACCGAAACGCGTAGGGTTTGTTGAGCTTGCTTATAGAAACGTTGCTGCCTGAATAAATCAACAACGATTTCCACCCGTGAGTGCGAGTAGAATTCTTCCCTTGGGAAAATCTGTCTGATATATATATAT
>CAWUFW010017363.1:78832-265129 GCA_963921515.1 Calotriton arnoldi
ATAACGTGGCTGAAACCTACGGTTTTTTCAGTGAATTTCAAAGGTTTTGTAAATGACAATTTTTAAATGTATTAATTGTTATATTAATTTTTTTCATACTGATTTACTACATTTTTAGAAACAATTTTTTTTTACATATTTTATTTTTTAAATTACATTGTAATTACATTATACATTACATTACAAAAATACTTTCTCAGAATGAATTACTTTAGTTTAAATACTTTGCAGATAGGCAATAGACTTTTAAGTACAGTAGTTACAGTTGTTGCAATGGGCAACACATTTTCAAACACAATGCAACATTCAGCTCAATGTGAATTTCTAGTTAAATGCAATTAGTTACTTTATGGATTACTTTTGTAACCACAGGACTGGATCCTAGATTCAGTCCTGGTACATCTCCTGTAAACAGTTGAGTAAAAGCATTTTGGTTACAGTCGTGATTTTTAAGGAATATTATTGTATTTTAAAAGTTGACACTTAGAAACTTTTTCTCATAGAATCACCAATGTTATCCTATGGAAGGAAATTCACTTAGCAGGTAAAAACTGTTATCGTTACTTTTTCTTACTCAGTGTTGGATCCTGGATCCAGCACTGGTGCATCTCCTGTAAACAGTTGAAAAAATGCGTTTAAGTCATACAGGCGATTTTTAAGGAATATTTGTAGTTTGTGAAAATCAACACTTTGAAACTTTTTTGCTGAAAACCAGTCAATCTTAGCCTATGAAGGAAATTCAAGTTACCGGTAAGTACGGTTAAAATTACTTTTGAGGATCAGTACTGGGCTGAAAGATGCAGCACTGAGGTCTCTCCTGATAACAGGTGAGTAAATCGGAATTCGTATTTCGGCTGATTTTAGAGGAATATTTTAAAGTTCCAAAACTCCACACTTAGAAGAATTTCCAAGTGAAACCAGTCAATGTTAGCCTATGGAAGAAAATTCAAGTTACTGGTAAGTACGGTTAAAATTACTTTTCAGGACCAGTACTGGGCTGAAAGATGCAGCACTGAGGTCTCTCCTGATAACAGGTGAGTAAATCAGAATTCGGATTTCGGCTGATTTTAGAGGAATATTTGTATGTTTCAAAAATCAACACTTAGAAACTTTTTCAGCAAAAAGCAGGCAATGATATCCTATGGAAGGAAATTTAAGTTACTGGTAAGTACGGTTAAAATTACTTTTGAGGATCAGTACTGGGCTGAAAGATGCAGCACTGAGGTCTCTCCTGATAACAGGTGAGTAAATCGGAATTCGTATTTCGGCTGATTTTAGAGGAATATTTTAAAGTTCCAAAACTCCACACTTAGAAGAATTTCCAAGTGAAACCAGTCAATGTTACCCTAAGAAGGAAATTCAAGTTACCGGTAAGTACGGTTAAAATTACTTTTCAGGATCAGTACTGGGCTGAAAGATGCAGCACTGAGGTCTCTCCTGATAACAGGTGAGTAAATCGGAATTCGTATTTCGGCTGATTTTAGAGGAATATTTTAAAGTTCCAAAACTCCACACTTAGAAGAATTTCCAAGTGAAACCAGTCAATGTTAGCCTATGAAGGAAATTCAAGTTACCGGTAAGTACGGTTAAAATTACTTTTCAGGACCAGTACTGGGCTGAAAGATGCAGCACTGAGGTCTCTCCTGATAACAGGTGAGTAAATCGGAATTCGTATTTCGGCTGATTTTAGAGGAATATTTTAAAGTTCCAAAACTTCACACTTAGAAGAATTTCCAAGTGAAACCAGTCAATGTTAGCCTATGGAAGGAAATTCAAGTTACTGGTAAGTACGGTTAAAATTACTTTTCAGGACCAGTACTGGGCTGAAAGATACAGCACTGAGGTCTCTCCTTATAACAGGTGAGTAAATCGGAATTCGTATTTCGGCTGATTTTACAGGAATATTTGTATGTTTCAAAAATCAACACTTAGAAACTTTTTCAGCAAAAAGCAGGCAATGATATCCTATGGAAGGAAATTCAAGTTACTGGTAAGTACGGTTAAAATTACTTTTGAGGATCAGTACTGGGCTGAAAGATGCAGCACTGAGGTCTCTCCTGATAACAGGTGAGTAAATCGGAATTCGTATTTCGGCTGATTTTAGAGGAATATTTTAAAGTTCCAAAACTCCACACTTAGAAGAATTTCCAAGTGAAACCAGTCAATGTTAGCCTATGAAGGAAATTCAAGTTACCGGTAAGTACGGCTAAAATTACTTTTCAGGACCAGTACTGGGCTGAAAGATGCAGCACTGAGGTCTCTCCTGATAACAGGTGAGTAAATCGGAATTCGTATTTCGGCTGATTTTAGAGGAATATTTTAAAGTTCCAAAACTCCACACTTAGAAGAATTTCCAAGTGAAACCAGTCAATGTTAGCCTATGGAAGGAAATTCAAGTTACTGGTAAGTATGGTTAGAATTACTTTTCAGGACCAGTACTCGGCTGAAAGATACAGCACTGAGGTCTCTCCTGATAACAGGTGAGTAAATCGGAATTCGTATTTCGGCTGATTTTAGAGGAATATTTGCACAATGGTGAAGGGAGGGGGCGGGGCCTGAGGTTACATCTGTGCAAACGCGCCCAGTGGCGCGTTTTAAGTTGGGGGATTAAGTCCCCTTGAATCCTGAGGGTCCCTAGGGGCCAACTAGCCCACCAGGAACCTCCAATATGCGCCAGGGGCTGCGTTGCAGAGACGTGTAGAGAGGCCACACCCCTTTTACACCTCTCTGCAACGCAGCTCTGTGGCGCTTTCTGGATGTACCTGTTGGGCTAGTTGGCCCCCAGGGACCCTCAGGATTGAAGGGGATTTAATTCCCCATCTTAAAACGCGCCACGGGGCCTGTTTGCACACATGTCACCTGAAGCCCCGCCCTCCCTTCACCACTGTGCAAACGCGCCCGTGGCGTGTTTTAAGTTGGGGGATTAAGTCCCCTTGAATCCTGAGGGTCCCCGGAGTCCAACTAGCCCACCATATACCTCCAAAAGCGCCACAGAGCTGCGTTGCAGAGAGGTGTAAAAGGGGTGTGGCCTCTCTACACGTCTCTGCAACGCAGCCCCTGGCACATATTGGAGGTTCCTGGTGGGCTAGTTGGCCCCCAGGGACCCCCAGTATTCAAGGGGAATTGTTCCTCCTCTGCAAACGCGCCAGGGGGCGCGTTTGCAGAGTGGTGAAGGAAGGGGCGGGGCCTGCGGGCCCGATCATTTAAAAAAAAAAAAAATTTTTTGTCCCCTGAAGGGGGGCTATGTGGCCCCCTTCCTTTTTCCTGTTTTTATGCCCTGGGGACCCCATCCCCCAGGGCCTTCCCCTTTTTTAAATTTTTAATTAAAAAAAACGGGAAGGGGGCCGCGTGGCCCCCTTCCCTGGGCCTGTATTGGCCCCGGGGACCCCATCCCCGGGGCATGGCCTCTATATTTATTATTTTGAGGGGGGCAGCGTGGCCCCCTCCTCTGGCCATTTTAAGGCCCCGGGGACCCCATCCCCCGGGGCCGGCCTTTCCATTTTTTAAAAAATTTTCTTTCTCTTTTTTGGAGAGGGGGCCGCGTGGCCCCCTCCCGGGCCACTACTTGCCCCGGGGACCCCATCCCCCGGGGCTGGCCCTCTCCGTTGGGGACTGTGGGGTGGTCCCCAATCCCCCCACAGTCCCGCCGGCTCCCCACGTCCCTTGGGAGCCGGCATTGCTGTTCCACATGGGGAGCAGCTGACATGCTGCTCCCCATGTGGAAAGCAATCGCTTTGGATATTGGAAGAGAGAGCAGGTTTCCCTGCTCTCTCTTCCAATATCCAAAGCAGTTTGCTATGGCAGGACGGGAGCCGCGAGGCTCCCGTCCTGCCATAGCAAACTACAGTGTCCCGGGGGTAGGCACCCTGGGACACTGCAGGAGCCGGCCCTGGGGGTGGTGGTCCCCAGGGCCATCAAGGGCTCCAGGAGGGGGCCGCGCGGCCCCCCTCCCATTCAGTACACAGCCCCGGGAGGTGGTGGTCCTCGGGCTCTGGGGTCCGTAACGGACCCCCATATTAAAATGTTTAGTGCCCCGGGAGGTGGCGGTCCCGGGCGTGTGGGGGCTGGAGCCCCCCACACTGGTTTTATTTTTAATTTAAAAAAGCCCCGGGGAGGTGGTGGTCCCCGGGGCTGCGGGAGGGCTCAGAGCCCTCCCGCACCATTTTTTAAAAAGCCCCGGAGGGTGGCGGTCCCCGGGCTTGGGGGCCCTTTGAGGCCCCCACACATTAAATTATCCCCCCCCACCATGCCCCCGGGACTTGGGCCACCCGGGGGCCAATTAACATCGAAGCGCGGGAGACCGCGCTTCAATTTTTTTTTTTTCGGCAGGATTCGCACCCTGCCGATTTTTTTTTTTTTAAAAATGCTTTTTTTTGCCCAGGGGGTCCTTGTGGGACCCACTGAGCAGGCCTAGGGGGTTAGGGTGTTTCTACCCTGCCCCCTTTGTGCGTTTTGCGCACTTGTTTCTTTTTTTTTTTCTCGGCGGGATACGCGCACCCTAAGCGCATCCCGCCGATTTAAAAAAATAAAATCTTTTTCTGCCCAGGGGTCCTTGTGGGACCCCCTGAGCAGACCTAGGGGTCAGGGTGTTTCTACCCTGCTCCCTTTTGCGCTTTGCGCACTTGTTTCTGTCCCTCGGTTCTACCGAGGGACAAAATGGCTGCCAACACTTCTTGATTTGGAGTGTTGACAGCCAATTAGCATGCAGCTCGTGATCGGGAGGGTACGCGGATCCGACGCGCCCATAGATATATATGTGATTTTAATTGTGAATTTCTCAGGAACTACTGAACGGATTTACACCATTTTAGCAAAAGGCACCAGTCTGAACCAAGGGCTACCTCTTTGCCAAATTTGGGGTAATTCCGTTCAGCAGTTCGGGCTGTAGCTGCGACTAAAGGTTCCTATGGAAAAATGAATGGGGAAAACGCGTTTTGGGACCCCCCTTTTTTCTCGGCCCCCGCTTGACGTATCACCCCAAGACTTTCAGGGTAGGAGCGGACCGGAGCGCCCCAACAAGTTGGAAGCTTTCGCGAAGATTCGTCAACCGGCGCCAACGTTATTGCAAATAGAATGTCACGGATTTCCTATGGATAATAGGTTGTAACTATAACTATCTACTGGCGACCGCCAGTAGATAATATATATATATATATATATATATATATATATATATATATATATATATATATTTATTTACGCTACACTTACCTTGCGTGGTAAAAGCAATTTGCGTGGTAAAGGCTGTTTCCTTTTGTTATGTTGATTCCCTTTTCACCCCCCATGATTCCCCTCGCCCCCTCCAACCTCCTGTCCATCAGAAAAATATTAAACAAAGCCAAATAGCACTTGCATACCCAAGAGCTATTTCACTTTGTCGCGGCTTTTTTAGAAATATTGCACAGTGGCACGGTCTGCTATGAAACATGGCTTATTGAGAGACAAAAAGTGCTATGATGCAGTCAGTGCTGGCTGTATCATAGCAGTTTTTAGGTCTCGCCTAGCGACGCAGCGCATGCGCTGCTCGCCTTGGCGAGATCTATTGTTGTCGATTTCTTTGCCGAAGGGGGACAGGACATGTGCACGCGTACGGAAGACAGGAGATGTGCACGCGTACGGCTGATGGCGTTAGCACAAGAGACAGCAGATGTGCGCGTACGGAGGTCAGGAGATGTGCACGCGTACGGCTTGGGGCTTTAGCACAACTCCTGCTCGCTCGCTCCCTCTCTCCCTCCCTGTCTGCGCATATGGAGGACAGGAGATGTGCACGCGTACGGGTCGCGAAGCGCCGTGCCTGCCTGCCTGCGGTGGACGCGAGAACTCCTGCCACATATAATGAGTAAAATCACTTCAAGATAACCGCCATTAAGCTTTGAATCCAGTCACGTCTTTTCAGGCGCGCTTTCTCTTCACTCGAAGTGGACATGAAGCCGGGCTCCGGCGCAGTACGTGCGTTATGTACAGTAGTGTTGGCTTGTTAGCACATTGTAGTGTCTCTGTGCCGAAGTCTCCTAATTCAGTGTTTCGCTATGATTTGCTTATAACCAGGCAGAATGGTAGCACACTTTTATTCTAAATATCGTCAATATTGCTGTCACGGAGAGCGCCTTTATTTGTAGTGTCTACCTCAGACTGGAAATGTTGGAATCTGCATGCGATGCCACATGTGATTGTAGACTGATGCCATATGCATAACATCTCACTCGGTCTTTAATATCTCCCACGGCGGAAGTTGCAGTTTGCTCGTGGTACCGCAGTACAATAATTTACAGCCTGCTTTTGATTTCTCGGGCATAGAATGTTAGTTTGCATGCATCCCCCCCTCCTGCAAGGCAAGATACTCTCTATTCTCACCCCCGGTGTACCCAGACAGCTCAGTTGCCCTCACAACCAGGACACTCCCCTTCCCAGGGTTCCCCAGCCCAGGAGCTGCCCCTAACCCTGGCGCCCCTCCCCTCGCTCTGACAGGTGTTCATAGCTCGGCGAGTGCGGATCTAAAAAGCTTACACTATGTGCCTGGTGTGCGAGGAGCAGCGTGCGGCTACGGCTCGAAACTGGGATTATTGAGGGCTCAGTCTGGCAAGGATCTCAGGCTGGGACGACATCACAGGTATGTATGTTTATGGCGTTTAGTTCGTGCCAACTCGCCAGCATTTGGCTAATGCAATGACGTGACAAAATAATGGGGCTTCCTGTAGAATGTGAGACTGTGATTAGAGGTACTTGAGTCTTCTATATCTACCCAAAGTCACCCTGCCACCATGCTCCCACCCCAACCCCAACCCCTCCCCAGAACCCAAACCCCCCCGCAGCTCCTGTGCCAAAGTCACCCTGCCACCATGCACCCACCCCACCACAACCCCTCCCCAGACCCCAAACCCCCCGGAGCTCCTGTGCCAAAGTCACCCTGCCGCCATGCACCACCCCAACCCCTCCCCAGACACCCAACCACCCGCAGCTCCTCTGCCAGTCACCCTGCCACCATGCACCCACCCCAACCCCTCCCCACACACCCAACCACCCGCAGCTCCTGTGCCAGTCACCCTGCCACCATGCACCCACCCCACCCCAACCCCTCCCCAGACACCCAACCACCTGCAGCTCGTGTGCCAGTCACCCTGCCACCATCCACCCACCCCAACCCCTCCCCAGACACCAAACCACCCGCAGCTCCTGTGCCAGTCACCCTGCCACCATGCACCCACCCCAACCCCTCCCCAGACACCCAACCACCGCAGCTCCTGTGCCAGTCACCCTGCCACCATGAAACCCACCCCAACCCCTCCCCAGACACCCAACCACCCGCAGCTCCTGTGCCAGTCACCCTGCCACCATGCACCCACCCAACCCCTTGCTCCCTTTTGTTCCCCTGAGCTCCCTGTGAGCTCCGCTCCCTTCTGTTTTAACTGTGACACCATTTGCACACCTTTTTCTTGCACATAAAAGGCCCAGGGGGTGGGGAGAGCTCTTTACTAAAAACAATATCTGTGACAAAAATTACTGGCTGTGGAAAAGATGAACCTCATTAGTACCAATTTAGTACTTGAATTTAACAATCAGCAGCTGTACAGTAACGGATTGAACTTGGAGAGACCATTCCAGTGCGCAGCACCATCTGTCATGCTTTTTTGTTAACTTTCGTTTGAGCTACGATGTGTTTGTTGTAATCTGAGATTCTACAGTAGGTTGTGGATTCCGTGTCTTGTTTGTGAAATACATAGTGCTGTTTAAAATGTTGTGGCTGCAGCAGCATATAATTCCATTGTTGTTCCTTTTTTCCCCGAACGGCATACTTCTCTTGTCTCCCCTCCCTCATAACCTATTTCCCATGTTCTGGTTCTCCAGCGCCGCGAGGTCATACGAATGGCAATAGCGCTATGCAGATATCATCACTCCACTACATACAAAAACACAAATAAAAAACATTGCCATTTTTAACAGCAACAGCTCTAGCTTTCACAAATGCGAGACCTGTTGCATTGCAAATGCTTGTTTTCTTTACTATAAGCCTGCGCTTCTGTGCAACAAGTCCAATAAGACATTGGCAAAAACAATAGATCTCCCATAAGCGCAACCTATTGACTTTGCCAATGCCTGTTACTGTGGCCATGCATGCATTTTCAGGTTCGGACTGGGCAACAAGTGCCTCTATTAGCCAATGAGATAGCTAAAAAAGTGGCCCTCATTTGCATATTCGGGCAGCTTGGAATGTGTAAAGACATGCTGTATAAGTGTTTTTGAAGGTATGGGAGACTGCATGCATTTGTGCTTACTGCAGGCAGTGCTTGTGATATCAGGGAAATCAACAGTACAAAACGGCCCACCAGCTCATAAAACAGGCCACAAAAATGGACTGTAAGACCAGCCTGATTGCCCTATGACCAGTGAACCTGTGTGTCTCCCATGCATCCTGTTGACACGTTAATGCACTGAACACATTGTCAAGTCCTTTCAAGCGGATACAAAAATGGCTTGTAAAGGTGTTAAGTGCATTAGCATATAAATATAAGAGCTGCCTCATCACACTGCCATCCTGAGGGACCCCATCAGAATACTTATGGTACCCAGCAGGATCTCTTTTCAAAGTATTCCCTTCTACAGCGTGCGCATGAAGAGAACGCTTTCTTCCATTCTGCTGCATTCCTTTTAAATGAGCATCTGGGGAAGTCTTCTCCATGCCTGTAATCTGATGTGCGCGCCTGCAGAAATGTTGTCTTATGGGACATAAATAAATATAATCAGGAGGCTAGGAGACAGTTAACTATGTCAGGGTGTTTTGAGAAGTCTTCCATTATGCTGTACTAACAGACCATCACACAATATCATACCCTCCTTTCCGGTTGGTATGGTAAGGGTTTGTCAAGTCTTGATGAGTTCCAATTTCTGATGGTGAAATTTCCTACTGCACCATGTTTCTATATGTTGCCAAAAATGCACAAACATAAAACACCCCCCCCACCCCCAGGCAGATCCATAATATTGGCCAACAATAGCTTGTTAGAGAACACCTCTATTTACTTGCATTTTATTTGTGTCCATATGTCCTCAGCCTTCCAGCCTATTGTAGGGATTGCACAGATTTTCTCACAAAAATACAAAACATCCCTTGGAAAGATAGTTACATTTTGGTCACTATTGATGTAGTGTCCTTGTACACTTGTATAGATCATTAGTTGAGGATCGAGGCTTGCAGGTATTTTTTCTGGGTAAACCCATTGCCATGTACGATCATTCCATGATGCTCCTCAGTATGCTGAGGTTTTCCCGGGAGAATAACATCTTTCTCTTTGGGGATCAGTGGCATAAATAATTTACCGGAGTGCCATTAGAAGCTACTTTGCCCCGAGTTTTCCAGGAATGTTCATGGGATGGTGGGAGGCACAATATATCTGAACACTGACAAACACAAGATGGACACAACACCTGGCATTTTGGACACGTTACATTGATGACCTATTCATAATATGGGATGGGCCTCAAAATACACTGGACTCCTTTTTAGACTGGATGAATACCAACCAGTTGAACTTAAAATTCACTTGAAAGTCACATAAGCATGTCATGGAAGTCCTTGACATTTTAGTGACAGTTAAAGATGGCACTGTTCATACCAGCCTCTTTAGGAAAGACACTGCTGGAAACAGCATTCTGCATGTCTGTAGCCATCATCCTCCCAACTTGAAATGGAGCATCTCCTATGGGGAAATGCTCAGGGCGAAGAGGAACAACAGTACCTCTGAGACTTTCAAGGAGTGACAAAGCAAGATGGTGAATATATTCAGGTCAAGAGGTTATCCAGTCAAGGTTATTAAAGCAGCTTGCATGAAGGTGGCAGGAAGACAAAGGCAGAGATTGTTAATACCTAAACCCAAGAAGCAGGGAGAGAATGTAGTCAGACTCATAACCACATTTAATAATGAATCCGACTCAGTGAGACAGTTGGTGAGCAAACACAGGAAATTGGCCAGATCTGACCAGGTGGTAGGACACTTTGTGAGCCCACGTCCGCAGATAACATACAGGAGAAGCAGGTCCCTCAAAGACATGTTGGTACATAGTTACCCCATTGACCATCAAGGAAGTAAAGGGTCCTGGCTTAGGGAACAACAGGGGTTCTATAACTGTGGAAACTGCAGGGCGTGCGCACACAGTAAAAACAGAAGGACATACACACTACCCACAGGTAGGGATGTGAAGATAAAGAAATGTATCAACTGTAATAGTGATTTTGTCATCTATGTCCTAGTATGCCTGTGTGGGTTGAAATATGTGGCGAGTACCATCTTCCTGTTGAAGAAAAGGATTCTTGAACATCTACGTGAGATCAGAAACAAAGATCCTAAATACCCAATTGCATTACACTGGCACCAGCAGCATTCCTTGGACACTGATGAAATTTCGTTTTTTGGAATTGACAGAGTGACTTTGAACAAACGAGGCGGGGACAGGGAACGCACCTTACGAAGACTTGATTAGAGGACATTATCCAGTTGAACAGTCGTTACCCTGGATGTCTTAACCAGGACAGAGATGCATGTACATCTGGGATCACTGTATGAGGAGGCTTATATTCGATTCATTGGTCTGATTCTTTATTGCTATCTGATTACATTGTGTAACCAAGATGAACATATTATGTGTTGTGCTTTATTCTGTAACTCTTTTCTGTTCTTTTATCTCTTTTCTTCCATTCGTCTAATTTTCACAAGGATCCAAGTAAATAGTGGGGATATGGGACAGTTTCCTTTGGAATAGGATGATTACTGTAGCTGCGCTGCCTGCTATGTATTTTTCCTTTTACTGATGAACTGCTGGTTTATGCCTTCACAAGACTATATTTCTTTTTTTCAGTGGAGTCCAGATCCAGAAGTTATAAGTAAATGTAGCAGTGGGTTGTTTTGGTTTTTGGTGAATAACACGGTTGTGTTTATGTTTCACTTAGGGTACACAAAAACTATTGTTATGTTTGTGGGGTAATATCAAATTGTGAGTGTTTGGCTATGGATGACCGGGAGCTGTGTTTTTTGATTATTTGTGAACAATTCCTATAAATGAAATAGGATGGGGCAATGTTATTGAAGCATATATTGAACCTAATCATAGGTTTGTTGAATGCAGGCAAATCAAAGTTTTTTTAATACAGCCACTTGGCAATGCTTATGTTATTGTGGGCGAAATAGCATAAGAATGGTTACGGGATAGTTTTTGAGGCCGGACTCGAAGCACCGCTGTGCGCGGTAACGAGTCTGTAATTTAGCCACGGGACTTGGTATTTATATTTACAGTGAATATACCTTTCTGCATTTAGTTTTTCAAAAATTATGATCCCCCCATTTCTTACATTTATATTAACAATTTTTTGAATCATGTTAAAGTGCAACATACAGCTCTTTTTTTCCATGTTTTGCCTATGAATGTAAACAAAGAGATTACCACAGTCTTTTGACTATGTTGTTGGGTGGAGTGAAACTTCACTGTTTTTAAAGGAATTAGACACAATTCACTCTGTTAAGTAACTTTGACAAAGACCACAAGGTCGAAACGCGTCGGCCGACGGATTAAATAAAATCAGTAATTGGATTTCTGGAGTGCCGGCTTGTTCTTTTTGTGGATTTATATCAAAGATCCACTATCTTACACACATATATATATATATATTCCAACAAAAAGAGTGTCCCCTCAAAAGAAGCCACATGAAATGAGGGTGATGAATTAGCACTTTAATGCAGAGAGCAGCAGCCATGACAACGGATCCCTTCACAGCAAATCTTGAACCAAGCCCGACGCGTTTCGTGCACACCTGCACTTCTTTATGGGCTCATAGGAAAAACACTCGCATCACCACCAGCGCTTAAATATCCATATGACCCGCCCCAGTGGGCGTAGGCAGTACCACTGCCTGCTGGTCATTGTAGTGCTGTAAGTGTCTCTTCAGTGAGTGGTGCCTGCGGTGTTTACATAAATCAAAAATAAATCCCCAGTGGGTGGTGAAAAAGTCCATAAAATCAAAGTTGCTCCGTAGAACTCTCGCAGTGCCCCTCATGCCCTTGCAACCTGCTCAACTCCAAACTCGGCGTCCGCAGAGGTTCCGCAAGCGCGGCGGGTCTTCCTTCACGGCAGGACTGGCCGTCTATATTCCAACAAAAAGAGTGTCCCCTCAAAAGAAGCCCGGAATATATATATATATATATATATATATATTCACTGAAAAAACCATAGGTTTCAGGGACGTTATAGTTAGAAATTAGCATTTAAAAAACCTTTGAAATTCACTGAAAAAACCATAGGTTTCAGGGACGTTATAGTTAGAAATTAGCATTTAAAAAAACCATAGAAATTCACTGAAAAAACCATAGGTTTCAGGGACGTTATAGTTAGTTGGACATTTCACTCGTACAAAATCAGAGAAATTCGCCCGTTATAGTTAGTTGAGCTAACTATAACTCGTGCCCCCGCAATGCACTGCTGATGATGCCACATATTACATCATTCATGACATGGTCAGTGACATCACTGATGACATCTCAAATGACATCACTGATGACATCACTGATGACATCATCCAGTGACTGTGTGTTTCTGTAAAGTTTAAATATGTTTTATATATATATATATGCCAAGGTGTATTGAAGTATGAGTGGGTGTATGAATATCTGAATGGATGATTTAGTATTGTAGTGTAGCTCCTATTTCCCTAATAGGCTCTGCGCATTGGAATAATATCCCCTATAGGTTTGACATAGGACTAAGGTCAGTATGTCCCTATCGAGAATATTAAACTTAATTACTTGTGCCAGCTTGCTCAGAGGCCACTAGAAACTCCTTGGATAACAAGAAGGGAGTAGT
The DNA here is from genome assembly GCA_963921515.1 of Calotriton arnoldi. Classification (NCBI taxonomy): domain Eukaryota; kingdom Metazoa; phylum Chordata; class Amphibia; order Caudata; family Salamandridae; genus Calotriton; species Calotriton arnoldi. Next base: position 91,679 of record CAWUFW010017363.1, read on the forward strand.
TTCTGGCAGCCCCAAAACATGACAACTTTTGTTTCCCTTTAGAATCAGAACGTGTCCCAGAGTCGTGGAAACAATAGATAACAGTTTCACTCAGCTCAATCGTGCATACTTAGTTTTCCTCAAAGTTACACAGAAAGAATAGACGGGCGTTTCAATAAAAGGATTTATTGAACAGTCTTGTTTCTTGTGTAGGTGATATGTGCTGTTACGATCACAAGACAGTATGCAAGATAAATAATGTACAGCGTAAGCAGTAGAAATAAATAATACTGCGCTAGCATTATCTTTTAGCGTATATTCACATACATAAATAACATGAACTAAAAATGCGAGTACTCATACGATGCGTTTCTAAGCTAGTTCTACCCCAATGTACCTAACCTAACCTAGGTGTAGGAAGAGGTATGAAGTAGGTGACGTATTCCTTACTAAGCCTAGTATGCCTAGTATGCCAAGAGTCCCAGTATGCCAATAGTCCCTCTAGGTTCTAGTCAGCTCCATACCTTAAGAATGAGAGAGGTGGGAATCTCTTGCCAGACTCGAACTCCAACACCCCGCAAGGGAAGTTAGATCACTGGAAGCTGGACTCTCTGCGTGCAGGGATGACAGCGTCTTCTCAGTGCGTCAGGCCGGGATACGGGCTCCTCTGAAGTCGAGGTCTCCTCTAGTTTACAAGGGCTAGGGAAGGTATATTTATACCTGAGAGGTACCTCAGAATGTTAGCATTGACGTGAATCGGACAGCGGAAGACGTCATGATTGAACCCCTAAGGAATAATGGTTCATGCATAATAAATGAGTCCTTGAAGAAATCAATAGTCCTGTGCTAGGGAAACTCCCGAAGCCTAAGGGTCTGTTCTTCAAGAACTTGTTGTGACGGATGTCGGAGACCATGCCTGTATTTGGAGTGCACGGTTTAATGCCTAAATAAGGCCTGGGATTTTATGCCTATATAAGGGTAGGTCGAATTGTGCCTATATAAGGACATGATACAGGAAAGCCCGTGTATGGACACCCTAAGAGGAATACAACACCCACTCCACTTTCGTGTGTACGAAAATATTAAATTGCTAAACATTAAAATGCTAAACATTAAAATCGAGTACCGCATATTTTCTAAAACATTTCATAAAACCATATAAAAGGCTGTTAAAAAAACTTTTTTAGAATGCAAAAGGTACTGTACATATGAAGCATTGCTTTTCATTTCAGGCATATAGATGAAATAAAATAAAATACAATATGAATGAAATTTAGCAGTAATATTTACATTTGATATAAAAAACAAAGTTATTTCATTTCATAAAAAATGAACGAACTTTTTAGACAAATAAGATGACAAAGTGTCCGTGGAAGTTCCGCTAAGTCTGTACTATAAGGCTAGTTCTACTTTAAGCAGATTGAAGTGCCATTTTAGTTCGAAAAATGGTGAAAATCAATTTTGGGAAGAGTTCCAATTTTTTTGTAGAATGAAGGCCAAATTGTCACTGTATCTCTAGAATACTGTGGACTGAATCAGAGTCAGTTTTACAGGTCTGGTGTAAACATGAGATCATCTATTTCTGTAGACAAAACATCGTCCATCGAGGTTGGTGTCAGTTGGAACACCTCGTGTAGTAGATTAATCGCACAGAGATGTGAAGCATCGCTTTCAGCATTGGTCGCAGCAGCAATGTTCGCGTCCGTTGTTACCTGTGTGCCTGTAGATCTTTCTCGTACCTCAGCAGCAGCCGGAAGCGTCTGTGAGATCTCAATGAATGCTGACATCAGGATTGGCAGCCTCTGGGGACAACACAGAGCATGGGCCGTTATCGGGTCCAGCAGAGTATCGATATCCGTTGGCGTATCCGATGGATATGTTAGACAGGTGTCCAACATGCATTCTACACCGCATAGCAGGCATCGTAGAACAGGTAAGATGCAATCTTGCCAGATTGGTCTGAATGACAGGAACCACGTGGTATTAAGGTCCCGTAGACGATTTATGCCCAAAAGCTGTACTATTTGCTCACGGCACTTTCGTTCAAGGAGAGCTTTCTCCATTTCGCTCGGAGCGATATCTGCGAATAGGCTGGCCATAGCGTAATAGCAGGAAGAGAAATAGAATTCCGGCAACAAGTGCAAGAATTAATGGTATGCCACCAAACACCGAATGTGCAAAGTTTGGGATGATTCCGAGTAGTGCCTGGAAAGGTGCTAACAGACCGTTACAGATGCACTTAAATACATGTACAATTCCTGTGGTATCAGACATGTTAAAGATACGTCCTATCATTTCCACGAAATGTATAGGGCAGTTTGTACGTATTAAAGTTTGTATCTCAGCCGAAGTCCTTGCTATTTGTAGATCATAGGTTTCTTTGGCCGAGGTCAAAGGCACTGTTTGTTGTAAAAGCATGGCTTTCATTCTGCTCAAAGTATCAAATCTTATAAAAGAGACGTTCAGCGAAGGCCATAGAGGCGACTCCCTGACTGTGTCTATTGGGGCAAACAATACTTGCATACAGCAAGTGACCCTGGAGTTGACCGTTACTAGATATGGGATGCCTGGCAACATGCCACAGCAACTTTGATCATTCAACATGAGGTAACTCCCATTAGAAAGTTGTCCAAATGTTGGATTAATCTAAGCCTGGGCGTAGTTCGCGAAGTAGCGCTACGCGAAGCTACGCAAAGTGCAGTTCGCACTACGCGAACTACGCGTAGCACTACGCGAACTGCGTAGTGCACTGTTTGCAATGATTGCACAGTGCCGGATGCTTGTCCGCACTGTGCAATCATTGAAAACGGCATCTTGCACAGTGCGAGCTGTCTTTTACTGCCGCTCGAGTAGATTTTTACTCGAGCGGCAGCTTTCTCAACGCGAACTGGTAGTTTCTCATCGCGAGCGGTCACGAGCATACGCGACCACTCGCAATGAGAAACCTGACCTCCCTGCGTTGAGAATCTCGCCGGGATGTCATTTTGCTTGCTCGCGGTCGCCAACTTGACGTTGAGGACCGCGAGCAAGCAAAAAATGACCGCTGCACTACGCTACGCTACGCGTGTTTGCACTGTGCTACGTGCAATTCGTGTTGTGCGAAGTAGCGCAAACTTCGCAAACTACGCGAGCGTAGCGTAGTGCTTTGCCCAGGGTTAGATTAATCACAGCAGCTGGTGTACCCTGCTGATGGCAAGACAAATTCGCCACTGAGCCATTACAAGCCCAGTGTAAAGAAATGTCCCGACATATAAGCGAACCGCTTAGTGCACGTTTACAGTTTGTACCGCTCAAAAACACTTCACGATCCCCACTCCAACATCTATATGTATACGGTAAATCCCAAGATGTTTTAATGTATTCCTTACCCAACCTTTCATATTTGCCTGCTTGCATTTGTTTGAGACAATACTGAAACTGAAAAGTAGTCACAGGTAGTGTGATTTTGCCATGAATAAGCCATTCTGTAGCCGGTTTTTCTGCCACTGTGAATGGTAACTTTTCCAGTTTTTCAATGCCCAGCACTGTATACCTTGCTCCTCTTTGTGCCAGTTCGATCTGTTTATCAGTGAGATTGTATCCTGCAAACAGAGCCGTTGTGTTGATAAAACGCCAAGGCACATAGCCCGCTCGCAAAGATTGCAGCGTCCAGCTTAATAACACAATAGAACGTAATTGAGATTGGCCTTGTTGTAACATCGCCAAATCTTGTTCCAGTATGTCGATAGCAGAGGATACAATGCCGTCCAGTGAATATATTCCGGAGGATAAAGTTGTTAACCCATTGTCGACCACAGAGAGTGTTTTCTCTAAATTAATACGATCAAGTTCACGTATTCGTTCTGCGGCCTCTATCTGTGACACCTTCCATGCTTCATTATAAGCAGCATAAATGCCGGCATATATGAAACGTTTTTGACGCGGTTTTCTTGGTCCTAGCAAGAATTCCCTAAGGTCTGCGTCTTCTTTAAGTAAGGATAAGTGTTGTTTCACATCCTGTATTGTAGATTTCTGTAGCCAATCGATGCATAATTTCCCTACACTGTATGTTGTTACTACCCCCGGATGTTGTCTTTGGACATATCTTGGGTCTGGCCTATGAATAGTAAAGCCCTGAGTTTTATTCAGGAATCTTTCCTGACAGTTGTTCGTGTCTGTGGGCCAGATCAACCATTTTTTCCAATCAGGATTAGATCTGTTGAGTTGTAGTAGATTGTCAACTGTAACCGCTGCCTGTGTATTGTTATCACTTGTGGGTGTTGGTACAGAAGGATTTTTCATATCTTTGATCTTGGCTAATCCAAGACAAGACGTTTGTTGGACAGTTTCATTCAAAAACATTATTTGTTCAGGGATCATACATGCTCTAAATAAAGCTTCTATCCCCTGCACTTGCCATTCTTTAGTACCCCAGACAGTTTTTGTGTCTATCGTGTCTTTCCATAAGTCGAAACCCTGTCTAGACAGATGGGCAATAAATGTTGTAGAATAAATCTGTTTTGTATTTGTTAACATAATTTTCAGTCCTGTTTTGTTTACATTTTTATAGTAAAACGTTTCTGGATCAGATGTATTGTATCCTGAAAAATATGGAAACTTGTTAGCAAATGTTTTCGAACTACCGTGTGGTGGTGTAGGACAATGTTCCCATTGGTTAAACATATACACATTTCTAGGGTATGCAGATTTATGCAAATAATGATGACCATAGTGGTTATAGCAATACAGCCTTTCATAGTCTGATGAACCCTCTAAATATTCATTTTTAGAAAATGCAGCAGATTTTTCTAGATCATACATTATGTCATTAACAGTCTCAAAGTCCCAATCATCAGAGTAGGCACTGGACGAAATGAGATCACTTAGTGAAATTTTAAACAAATGTGGAATGTTCAATTGTTCCGTCGGACCGAATATATCAAAATCTGTTTTGTCCCACACTATACCATCCTGTATAGGAACAGCTGTGATGTTCACTGTTGACAAGTCTCTTGCTTCACGATGGGAAGATTTATGAGGTTTCAAAAGTAAGTTCACGTCTTTTCCTTCAGTGTTCACATGGATGTATCTGCCACTTATAAGCACGCTCACAGTTGTAACCAAAGCTAGCCAGAGCAGGAAAACAAAAAGTCCAGATGCAATCCAGAGTTCAATCCATGGAGAAACCAAATAAGTCTTTTTCAGAAAGCGAAGAAAGTCTTGTACTTGCTGTTTGAATTTCAATGATGCTGGCGTTGTTTCAGGTTCACTTGGATCTTCTGAGAACGTATCAAAGTTAATGAAATAGCCAGAAGCAGTTCTGTCAATTGTTGGAATTGCATCAGGATTTGTAGAAATCACTGGAACCAGTTGATCACGTGCTACGTTGGTGTAGACAGGTGTATTTGGACAAACTGTTACTTGAGTTTCAAGAGGGATGAGTTCCATAGCATTGTTGCTCAGTCCTTCATCAGTTACTGCTGAATTTTCGATTGTTATCAGTCTTTCAGTCTGAACCTCTTGGATAGTAGCGAGAGGAGTGCGTTTGCTACTAGGTCGGAGTCCACGAGGCCTACTATTTAGTATTGGCCACATACTGTGGTTTGATGAGGTCGATGGACACAAATCTTTTCTCCTTTCTTCCAGCAAGGGGCGGCAGAAGTACTGTTCTTGTTCCTTGAACTGCTAGGACAGGTACTGGTTGTCTGTAAGAAGGTCCAAATTCCTTCTTGTCCGCAATCTTTTCTCTGACTAGATCCCCAACTTTTGGAATCCAGACAGGATTTGCTGGGACAGCCGGTTTTTCCCCAGTGGTGGTTGGCTGTAGGAATACGTTGCTTTGTTTCGTTCTTAACTCATTCAGTTCCTGTAAAACAGCCAAACAATCTTTGATATCAAATGTTTTATTTTCCACCACTGTGCCTACGTCATCGAGATCTGGTACCCACATTCTTGTCCCAAATAGGATCTCATATGGAGTGACCCCCCTAGAGAACTTCTTGGCAGATTGTTCAATGAGCGTTGGACCCCATTAAGATGTTTGACCCACCCATCACCCGAACCTAATACCCTAGCTGTTATAGACTGCTTTATGTCCCGGTTTTTCCTTTCCACAACCGAATTTCCCTCAGGATGGAATGGAGAGGAGTACCGCAATGCAACGCCCAGACTGGCCATGGCTTCTTTGTAAGCCCGAGAGCTAAACGCAGGGCCCTGGTCAGAATGTAGCGTGCCTATTGCGTATGTGACGATAAAGACTCGCAAATCTTTTATAACAGTTCGAGCGTCAGCCGAGCGCTGAGGCCATATCCATAGGAACCTTGATTCAGTATTTGTGGGATTGCATTTGTCCATAAGGACGCATGCGCGTAGATAGTCTAATGCTGTCTAACAGTGGTGTCTGTACTGGGCAGTTACATGTGTAGCATGGTGTCTGGTGGCTTTCTCGCTGTAATTTACAGTCTAAGCAGTTATTGATGAATAAGTGAATTTCTGTATTCATTCCAGGCCAACAGTACATCTCTTTTAACGCCAAAATTGTTTTAGAGATCCCTTGATGTGACAGACCCTCCCCCAAATGTGTTTCATAAATCAAAGCCGTTCTACGTTCCATGTTTGGAATTACACTATCCCCCACTCCAGGGATTCGAGCAAAAGGAACGTTGTTCGCATCAATTACATAAGAGTACTTGAGTGGAAACTTTTTTGGTAACGCTGCACCACTGCCTTTGCTTGTAGCATTGACAGCCAACATTATCTCACTGTCTATTTTTGTTTTTGAACGAGTGATCGCAGCTACGGAAGCCGTCTGAACAGCCCCCTTTGCGGCCTCGTCAGCCAATGAATTCCCTGCAACGTGAACGCCATCACATTGATGACTCAGTGTGTGGATCACGTGAGCCTTTGGTAGTTCGTTTTTCAACTGAACTACTTGTTCCCAAAGCATTTTGTGCTTTATTGTGCTACCTTTCGCATCTTTGAACCCGTTTTCAAGCCAGTTTTGTATATATTCATTATACGACTGCACACAGTAAAAAGAATCGCACACGATTAGTGTGGGGAATTCGCGATCTGTAGTTTCAAGTGCCAGTTTGAATGCTTGTAGCTCAGCTCGCTGAGCTGTACAATCTCCTAGAGATTGAGTTTTTGTGACCATAGGTCTGAAGATGCCATCTCGCATGCGACCTTTAACGATTGCACACGCTGCACTGTAAGCTTGCTTACCCCCTGTTGCGGGTTGTGCGGATCCGTCAGTGTAAATTACGAATTCGTACTGATTGAGAGGCAGAATTTCAGTGGGCAGAGGACATTCATGTTCATATTGCAGGAATGCTTGTGTTTTTAAATCAGGATCAAAAACATATTCAACATCTGTTGCAGCAAGAGAATTAACCCATTGTATCCATCTTGGATGTAATGCTTTAGCATTTGGAATGCTTGCTTTTGTGACCGCTTCTAATGCAGGCACTGGGGTAACGACAATAATGCGTTTCCCTTGGGCTAGAGCTCTTTCTTTTGCTACAGCAGTTTGAACTGCTGTCAGAATTTTTTCAGTTGAACTGCAGCGCATTTCCGCTTGTGTGTACAAATGAGATTTGTATGCAATTGGTATTTTCTCACCCTCATTGAAGGTTAAGTATGTGAATCCATATTGACCCGAAATTATTCGGATCACCAAATTGCGTTGACTTACGCGTGTTTGTAAGTGATTTGTTGCTAACATGTTAGCTTGTAGTGAACGCAAGATTTCTGTGTGTTCTTGTGTCCAATTTTAATTAGTGCGTAGAGCGGTTTAACCCTTTCCGCGTAATTAAGAATGTATGTTCTTCCAAAATTTAGGAAACCCAGGATGGATTGTAAGTTTTTTAGCGTTTTTGGAGGTTGGAGCAGCGCACACTTTTCTAAAAAGTTAGCTGCCAAGCTCTTGCCTTCACTTGAAAGCTCATATCCCAGAAATAGGACATTGAGATGGGCAATTCGGGACTTTTTAAAGTTGAACTTGTAGCCCTCAGAGGCGAAGCCCAATATAATGGTGCTCACCCTGTTCAAGTGTTTTTCCAGGTCATCGTCTGTCAGATAGATGTCATCTACATAGGATAATGCCTCATTGTCATAAATTTGTAGTAACTCCGTTATCCTCGCTGAGAATAAACCTGGGCTATTCTTGAACCCTTGTGGGAGTCGACAAAAGTGATGCTGGGTCCCCATTATGGAGAATGCTGTTAAGTACCTGCTTTCAGGTGCTATGTTTTGACAAAAGAAACCATTTGAGATATCTAATGTGGTTTTATATTTTTTACGCACAATGTTATTCATTAATGCTGTGCTATGTGCATTTTGCACTGCAAATGTTTTACAACAAGTGTTTAAGTGTCTGTAATCCAAAACTAGACAATAGGTATTGTCTGGTTTGGAGACAGGAAACAAAGGGTTGTTCATTGAGGAGGTGCATGTTTCAATCACCCCTTGGTATTCAAGTTGATCTAAGATCTCCCTGACCTGTTTTTTAGCTTCTTGCTTTAATGGGTACTGCCTTTGTGCTGTTGGTTCATGTTTCAGATGTATTTTATGGTGAGGTGAGTCCTCATCCCATCGTACATGATTTTTAAATAATGCTGGGGCCTGGGCTACTGCCCATTTCCTGGCATATGTATATTTTAGATGAATTGGAATATGGTTAGAGAAGGCAGGCATAATAATGTCCTCGCCGTGTGGGCACTCCCTGACAAATTGTGGTGGCCAGTCTTTTTCTGCTAGAAGTATGTCATAGCCCCTTGAAAGTTTTTCCCAAAAGAGTGCTTTTACCTGTCTAGGTTTGTCTCCCTCCATTCGGAGTGTTATTTCATATAACCTTTGTGGAGTACTAACCCTGGTGTCTACAGTCTCTACTGTGATGTACTCATTCAAGTCCACTATCTCCAGAAGTTCCTTCAGGTTCTGGTGAGCTATTGTGACTTCTGCTGCACTGTCCAGCATTGTCTGAGCCCATTCTCCGTTCTTGAGTTGTGTTCTCAGTATCCTCGGCATGTCTGATCTTCAGACCTGCTACTTTCTTTTTGGAGAATTGAGGTTTTTTGTTATTTTTTGGAGCGTGTTTATCTTCTTTGGACTTTACACGTTCTTCTCTATGTTCTGTCCGTCCTCTTCTTTCCGAAGTCTGTGATGAGATCTGAAAGGGACGAGAGGAACGTGTATCAGTATCTTGATACCTATCATGTTTTCTTAAATTATCCCTATTCCTGAGGTTATACCTCCTTTCAGAGGGCTCCTTTTGAGGAGACCTACCTCGGGATTGAGAACGTTTCTCCTTTGAATTTTGTTTATTAGTCTCCCACTTCTTTTTAGAAGATGTAGGAGTTTGTTTAATTGAGTCCTTCTCAGGACTTTCAGATAGTTTTGGCTTCACTGGTCTTCCACCCAAACTATCTCTGCCTAATTCTGCATAGGATTGTTCAATTATTCTGGGTAGTTCAGTTTGATGTTCTGTAACATCGAATTCCCTTAATCGTTGGCGCATCGCCACTGCTGCTGCCTCCCCTTTAATATTAGATAATATTATTGTTGAGACCTGGTCGAAATTTTTCAGTAATTTCATACCTAAATTCAGAGCAGGCTCTGCCCCGTATTTATTTTGAATTTGTTTTAGGACATCAGGTATTACCGCAATTGATGGAATACCATGTGTTTTAGTATAGATGGCAGCAAAGACTGAGCCCCAAGTGGTACAGTCTTCCAGTTGTGGTGTGATCCCCATCGGTAAACTGATTGTTAGGTTTCTGTGTTTCTCATGCGGGCTAGTATTTGGAAATACTGCTTCTATTTGAGTAATTTTTTGAGCTATCCAGAATGGAATTTGCTCACGTTTTGTGGGCATTTTACCCATGACTGAGTAGAGAGTCTGTGGTGTAATTTTTAGTGTAGTCCCCTGATGAGGGGTCTGATTTGGAAGTGTTAATGGTGGTTGGACTGTGAAAGTCCGCATGACATATTGGACCAATTGTCTGTAGATTTTAATTAACTCTTGTAGTTGAGTAAGTAATTCCTCATCTGACATTTCTTCAATGTTAGGATGAGGTGTGTAGCCGGCTAGAATCGGCCATGTTGCTCCTGGTCTACCTAGTGGATCGAGCCTTGTAATGTTTCTGTGATGTTTTAGGGCGCCTTTAAACCAGAGCTGATGTTCCTGGTATGTTAATGGAATTTCAATATCCTCGAAAGGAATATATTCCTCTGGTGGATCATCTTCCTTGTAGAAGTGAAACACTCTTGTTACTGGATTTGATTCTGGGAATACTATCCATGAATAGAATACCTCTGTCTGAAAAGATTTGTGTGCCTCTATCACGAAAACTGCTCTACCGCCTCTTGGTGGTAGACCGTGTTTTATAAGTTTTAGAGTGATGGCTCTTCTTAAGTTTGGATGGATGTCTATAAACCCTCCTCGGTTTCATTTAAACCTGTAAAGTTAAAAGCTGTTACGACTGGGTCAGCCGCAGCTCCACCGGTTTCGGTGTTATTGTCCCCGTTGGTGGACATTTTTGTTTTTTGAAAAATGTAGAACAAGTTTCAAGGAAACAAAAAGATAAGGTGCACAATATTTTGGAACACTGTATCCTTCAACGTTGAGCAAACCAAACAGCTATATATATAGGGTGCTTCCCTATTTTGCTGTGGCGGATACTTAACCCTGCCCACTCCAGACGTCTTTTGGAGTATATGGGTAGGGGTCTCTGAGAGAAAAAGCACAGCTGAGTTACTGCGTATCTAGCGTTAAATTACCACCTTACTAAACCGTTGGGTGCCATGTAGTGTAGCTCCTATTTCCCTAATAGGCTCCGCGCATTGAAATAATATCCCCTATAGGTTTGACATAGGACTAAGGTCAGTATGTCCCTATCGAGTATATTAAACTTAATTACTTGTGCCAGCTAGCTCAGAGGCCACTAGAAACTCCTTGGATAACAAGAAGGGAGTAGTTTCTGGCAGCCGCAAAACATGACAACTTTTGTTTCCCTTTAGAATCAGAACGTGTCCCAGAGTCGTGGAAACAATAGATAACAGTTTCACTCAGCTCAATCGTGCATACTTAGTTTTCCTCAAAGTTACACAGAAAGAATAGACGGGCGTTTCAATAAAAGGATTTATTGAACAGTCTTGTTTCTTGTGTAGGTGATATGTGCTGTTACGATCACAAGACAGTATGCAAGATAAATAATGTACAGCGTACGCAGTAGAAATAAATAATACTGCGCTAGCATTATCTTTTAGCGTATATTCACATACATAAATAACATGAGCTAAAAATGCGAGTACTCGTACGATGTGTTTCTAAGCTAGTTCTACCCCAATGTACCTAACCTAACCTAGGTGTAGGAAGAGGTATGAAGTAGGTGAAGTATTCCTTACTAAGCCTAGTATGCCTAGTATGCCAAGAGTCCCAGTATGCCAAGAGTCCCTCTAGGTTCTAGTCAGCTCCATACCTTAAGAATGAGAGAGGTGGGAATCTCTTGCCAGACTCGAACTCCAACACCCCGCAAGGGAAGTTAGATCACTGGAAGCTGGACTCTCTGCGTGCAGGGATGACAGCGTCTTCTCATTGCGTCAGGCCGGGATACGGGCTCCTCTGAAGTCGAGGTCTCCTCTAGTTTACAAGGGCTAGGGAAGGTATATTTATACCTGAGAGGTACCTCAGAATGTTAGCATTGATGTGAATCGGACAGCGGAAGACGTCATGATTGAACCCCTAAGGAATAATGGTTCATGCATAATAAATGAGTCCTTGAAGAAATCAATAGTCCTGTGCTAGGGAAACTCCTGAAGCCTAAGGGTCTGTTCTTTAAGAACTTGTTGTGACGTTAGGGTGGACGGATGTTGGAGACCATGCCTGTATTTGGAGTGCACGGTTTAATGCCTAAATAAGGCCTGGGATTTTATGCCTATATAAGGGTAGGTCGAATTGTGCCTATATAAGGACATGATACAGGAAAGCCCGTGTATGGACACCCTAAGAGGAATACAACAGTATGTGCGTGACTGACTGTATAAGTGAGTGATTAAACGTGTCTTACTGAATGCATGGGTTAGTGAGTAAACTGTGTAAATGTCTGTATAGTCTGTCAGTTGGTGTGTAAGCGGCTGCATGGGTTGGTGAGTAGCTATATGAGTGTCTATATCGGTTATTGATTGGTTGTCTGAGAATCTGTATGGGTGCCTGAGTGTCTGTGTGGGTGGGTGGGGTGTGTGTGACTCTGTGCATAGATGTGTGAGTGGGTGATTCAATGGGTGTATGGGTTCAAGACTGCATGTGTGAAGGGCTGTGTGGGTGGGTGAGTGTGTGTATGGGTGTGTTGGTGAGTGAATGGATGTCTCAGTGGTACATGTGTGAGTAACTACATATGTGAAAGGCAGTATATGTGAGTGTTGGAGTATATAAATGACTATCTGAGAGTGAGTGATTGTGAGAGTGGCTGTATTTTAGAGTGATGGCTTGTATCAGTGATTGTATAAGAGAGTAAGTATGTGTTAGTATCTGTATGAATAAGTGAGGTGGTGTGTGTATAACTGTATAGGTGAGTAAATGGGAGTGTGATTGATTCTTTGCATGACTGACTAGGTGTGTGAGTAACTCTATGGATGAGTGGTGGTGTGTGAGCATCTGTGTAGGTGTATGAGTGCATATGATAGTTCTGTATTGATGAGTGACTGCATGTATGAGTGACTGTATGGGTGAATGAGTGGACGTGTGTGTAGACCTAGGAATCAGTGAGTGGGTATGTAGTAACTGGTATTGGTGTGTTTATGGTTTCGAAAATGGTAGTCTGTATTTTAGAGTGGGTGTATCAAAGGTTATATTAGGGTGTGAGGAGGTGCATCAGACTAGCACGTGGATGATGTAATCAGTGATGTCATTTGAGATGTCATCAGTGATGTCATCAGTGATGTCACTGACCATGTCATGAATGATGTAATATGTGACGTCATCAGCAGTGCATTGCGGGGGCACGAGTTATAGTTAGCTCAACTAACTATAACGGACGAATTTCTCTGGTTTTGTACGAGTGAAATGTCCAACTAACTATAACATCCCTGAAACCTATGGTTTTTCAGTGAATTTCTATGGTTTTTTTAAATGCTAATTTCTAACTATAACGTCCCTGAAACCTATGGTTTTTTCAGTGAATTTCAAAGGTTTTTTAAATGCTAATTTCTAACTATAACGTCCCTGAAACCTTTGGTTTTTTCAGTGAATTTCAAAGGTTTTTTAAATGCTAATTTCTAACTATAACGTCCCTAAAACCTATGGTTTTTTCAGTGAATTTCAAAGGTTTTTTAAATGCTAATTTCTAACTATAACATAGCAGTCACGTTTGCAGAGTGGTGGAGAAAGGTGAGCGTGGCCTCCGAACACCTCTTAGCAATCCCACTGTGTGGGATTTACTGGAGGTAACAGGAGGGGTAGTTAGACCCCAACATCAACCTTGGGGGCCAACTACCCCTCCTATTACCTCCAGTAAGTCCCACACAGCAGGATTGCTAACTTCTCATACTAGGCCATGCCCCCTTTCTCCACCACTCTGCAAACGTGCCCCCTGGCCCGCTCTAAGTTGGGGGATTAATTCCCCTTGAATACTGAGGGTCCCCGGGGGCCAACTTGCCCACCAGGTACCTCCAGTAAGCGCCACAGAGCTCGATTGCAGAGAGGTAGACACAGGCCATGCCCCCTTTCTCCACCACTCTGCAAACACGCCCCCTGGTATGTTCTAACTTGGGGGATTAACTCCCCTTGAATACTGAGGGTCCCTGGGGGCCAGCTAGCCCACCGGGTACCTCCAGTAAGCGCCACACAGCTGGATTGCAGAGAGGTGGTCCGAGGCCACGCCCCTTTTTACACCACTGTGCAAACGCGCCTCTTGGCGTACTGCTGCTCGGGGGATGAAGTCCACTTGTGTCCTGAGGTCCTCAGGACACAAGAGGACCTCATCGCCCCACCACCAGTGTGCCAAGAGGCGCTTTTGCAGAGTGGTGTAAAAAGGGGGCGTGGCCTCCGACCACCTCTCTGCAATCCAGCTCTGTGGCGCAAACTGGAGGTACCTGGTGGGCTAGTTAGCCCTCAGGGACCCTCAGTATTCAAGGGGACTTAATTCCCCAACTTAGAACGCGCCAGGGGGCGCGTTTGCAGAGTGGTGCAGGGAGAGGCGGGGCCTCCGGCGAGATGCCGGCTTTTCTTTGTTTTAAATATTTGTAGAAGGGGCGCTGTGTGGCCCCCCTTCTTTTACAATTTTTTGGGCCCTGGGGACCCCATCCCCCAGGGCCTGAGCATTTAAAAATAAAAATTTAAAAAACGGGAAGGGGGCCGTGTGGCCTCCCTTCCCTGGGCCGCTATTGGCCCTGGGGACCCCATCCCCGGGGCCTGGCCAGCATTTATTATAAAAAAATTGGAGGGAGGCCACATGGCCCCCCTCCTGAGGCCTATAATGGCCCCGGGGACCCCAGCCCCCGGGGCATTGTCTCGTTTTTTTTTTTTATAAAATTGTTACGGGAGGGGGGCCGCGTGGCCCCCCTCCCAAGCCACTTCTGGCCCTGGGGACCCCATCCCCCGGGGCCTGGCCTCTCCGTTGGGGACCGTGGGGGAGCCCCAATGCCCCCACGGTCCCACCGGCTCCCCGCCTCCTGCAGGAGCCGGCATTGCTTTTGAGCAAGGGGAGCTGCTGACATGCAGCTCCCCTTGCTCAAAAGCAATCCTGCTTTGCTTCATTGAAGCGAGAGCAGGTTTTCCTGCTCTCGCTTCAATGAACCAAAGCAGTGTTTGCTATGGCAGGGCGGGAGCCGTGCTCCCGCCCTGCCATAGCAAATGGCAATGTCCCAGGGGTGGGCACCCCGGGACATTGCAGGAGCCGGCACTGGGGGGTGGCGGTCCCCAGGGCCATCAAGGGCTCCTGGAGGGGTGCCGCGCGGCCCCCCTCCCTTAATTTACATAGCCCCGGGGAGGTGGTGGTCCCCGGGACCGGGGGTCCGCTATGGACCCCACATTTCTAAGAGTATGTGCCCCGGGGAGGTGGTGGTCCCCGGGGCATGTGGGGGGGCTCTTGCCCCCCCACACATCATTTTAATAATTAAGAAAAAGAGCCCCAGGGAGGTGGCGGTCCCCGGGGCTGCGGGGGGGCCACGAGCCCCCCGCATACAATGTAATAAGCCCCGGGGAGGTGGTGGTCCCCGGGGCTGTGGGGGCCCCTGTGGGCCCCCACCCCATTATTTAATATTGCCCCCTATTGCCCCAGGACCTGGCCCACCCGGGGGCTTTTTTACTAACGGAAGCGTGGGAGCCCGCGCTTCATTTTAAAAAAAAGTTTCGACAGGATTCGCGCACCCAGCGCGAATTCTGTTTTTTGTTTTTTAAAAATGCTTTTTTGGCCCTGGGTTCCCTGTGGGACCCCTGAGCAGGCCTAGGGGGTCAGGGTGTTTCTACCCTGCCCCCTTTTCTTGTTTTCACCTTTTTTTTCTGTTTTCTTGTAACTCGGTTACCGAGTCACAAGATGGCTGCCAACACATTCTGGTTTAGCAGCCAATCAGAGTGCAGCTCGTGCCCGGGAGGAGTCGCGACTCCTCCTCGGTGCTCAGATATTGATATTTTTCTTTTTCTAATTTCTCAGGAACTACTGAACGGATTTACACCATTTAAAAAAAAGGGCTCTTTCTGAACAAAGGGCTACCTTTTTGCCAAATTTGGTGTAATTCCGTTCAGCAGTTCGGGCTGTAGCTTTGTCTAAAGTTTCCTATGGAAATTAACATGGGGAAAACGAGTTTTGGGACCCCCCTTTTTTCTCGGCCCCCGCTTGATGAATCACCCCGAAACTTACAAGACAAGAGCTGACCGGAGCGCCCCACCAGTTTTGAAAATTTCGCAAAGATTCGTCAAATGGCGCCAAAGATATTGGCAAAAGAAAAAACACTTTTTGAATAGAAACGAGGCCCTAACTATAACTATATATCTATATCTATATATCTAGAATTGATATATTTTGCTTCATTAGAAAACTAAAGTTAAAGAAGTTTTTCACCATTAAAACAGCCAGCGGCAGTTCTAAAACAACAACTGAAACCACCAACCAAGAATCATCATCACTTCAAGCATCAGATGTGTCAGTGTTATTGACTTTACATGAATTGAGTAATGCAACAAATGAAATGGAACAACTGAGAGAGACGACAGAGCTTAGTACTCAAGCCAAGTTACAGAGTATTAACATCATACAAAAAGGTGCTGGCGAAAGTCCATTTAAACCTAATAGCACCTTTATTCCAATGATGCCCAAGGACGCCATTGACATTTTTCATGAACGTGTAGTAGAAGATCTCAAACAATTGTGTCACAAAACAAAGAGAAAAATACACAAAAAACACTACAATGATATGCAATATGTGAAACTGATGAAAAAATTGGGAGATAACCATGAAATAATTACCAACAAGTCAGATAAAGGAGGAAATATTGTGTTGTGGCCCAAAAGGACTACATAGCGGAAGCCATGAGACAATTAAACGATGAGAACTGTTACATGAGGTCAAGCATGAGGGAATATAACAAAGCAAAAGAGGGCCTGAAAAAACTGTTACTTCAATATAAAAGAGAAGGACTGATTTCTTCTATTGAATTCAATTTTTTAAATGTTGAATGCCCAGTTATTCCCATCATGTATTTGATTCCAAAAGTGCACAAAAAGTCTCTCCAGTACCTGGTAGACCTATCATTTCAGCTATCAACAGTGTCAGTGAACACATTTCACAATATGTAGATTTTTATCTACAAGATTTTGTTAAAAAGTTACCTAGTTATGTTAAGGACACAGGGGATTTTTAAACAAAATTGATGACATTGTGTGGGAAGAGGGTCTAATTTTAATCACATTGGACATTGAGTCGCTTTATACAAGCATAAATCATGAAACAGGACTCAATGCAGTTAAATATTTTCTGGATAGTAGACAATGTGAATATTATGGGCACAACAAAATGTTATTGGAGTTGATCTCGTGGTGTTTAAACAATAATTTTTTCCTATTTGGTAAAGAAACCCTGAAACAAATCAGAGGTGTGGCTATGGGATCCTGCTTCTCCCCCAGCTATGCTTGTTTGCATGTTGGCTGGTGGGAGGAACAGGTCCTCACAAGAATTGACAATGTGCATCGAGTGCTATATTGGTTACGATATATAGATGATGTATTCATGATATGGAAGGGAGATGAGGAGAGTGCTAAGAAGTTTATTATGACTTTAAATGACAATTCTAGCAACCTCAACTTTACCTCAAACATCAGTAGCACTCAGATAGATTTCTTAGATGCACAGATCTTTGTGAATAACAACAAACTTGAAACAACTTTATTCAGGAAAGCCACAGCAGGGAACAGCACATTGCATGCTAGTAGTGGACATCCCAAACACCTCATAGAGAGTATACCATATGGTGAAATACTCAGAATAAAACGCATCTGTAGCACACCATCAGAATTTGAAAGATGCATAAAAGACACAATGTGTAGGCTGAGATTGAGAGGATATAGTGATAAGGTGCTCACTAAAGCTTTAACAAAAGCACAAGAAAGGCCGAGAGAATTTTTTTTACTTTCTAAAGAGGCGGTGAGTGGCGAGATTATTGAGGAGGAACACCCCCGCCTCATTACCACGTATAGCAAACAAGAAAGAAAAATTAAGGCTATTATCAGAAAAAATTGGCCCATTTTGCTTACAGATGGAGTGTTGGGCACTAGACTCCCTGAGTTACCAACTATCACATATAGGAAATCAAAATCTATGAGAAGCCAATTAGTCAAAATGAGCCCAGAGTTGAGTACAGCAGGCACCTGGCTCAAACCTAGGCAGGGTTTTTACAAATGTTCCTCCTGCCGTGCCTGCAAGTTCGGCAGTAATACTACTCATTACACTGTTCCTTTTTCAGATGAAAAAATGGCTATCAGGGGAAGCTATAGCTGCAGAACTGAATATGCTGTGTATGTCCTGACATGCACCTGTGGCTTGCGTTATGTTGGGAGTACTAAGTTGCAGGTGCATGTCAGGATTCTTCAGCACCTGAGAGCAATTGTAAATAATGATATTTCATATCCTGTCGCCAGACATTTTAAGGCTGTCCATGACAATGAGTTGAGTTGCCTTACATATTACGTGATCAATGCCATTGCACCACTTAGAAGGGGTGGCAATAGGGAAAAACTATTACGTCAGCTAGAAACACGTACTATTTTAGATCTAGATAGTAAGGCACCCAATGGATTGAACACAACGGAGGATATGTACAATTTTCTGTAATATTACCAATGAATATAAATGGTTCTTAAGTAAGTACACAATAGAAATATCTATCTTGGGCTATGATGTGATACAGAGAAGCCAAGGAGTATTTCCAAACCCAAAGACATAGTACATATTTTGATGTTGGGTTTTTAATAGATTTTTCGATTTTTCTATCTTATGAGGTTTAGATAACAATTTTCTTACACTGTAGTTTTAGTTTCTTATCATACTGCTTTGTCGCCATCACTCATGATAGCATGTGTCTTTTAAATAGGGTTTTTAAGTCCACTGGTTTTTATCACATTATCCAAGCACAATTTTTTAGATTTTTTAGGAGCACTTAGCACTTTATATAACATCACATGTTTACAGAAGATAATATGCTGCTAGACACGGAAGGATTTTAGATCTAATTTTAGGAACTAGTTGCGTTATAATGAACAATGACTCTGTAGAGGATGCTATATTTATTTATTAATTTAATTTGAAATTGTAACATTGTGGCAATTTTTGGTTTTCATGCATTTATGCAGAAAGTATTTGAAGAAAAGGCTATGTTTAACGCAGACTGATGCATTTATGTTAACATCATGCAGGATATATAACGTCGCACATAAGCAATTTTAATGTTGATATCTATGTTTTTTGGATTTTTATTAAGGATTTTTTAATGAATAATTTTTAATAATCCATTAATTATGTATTGTACTTTTGCTAATATGTCAATATTTGCTCATTTGCACATATCGCGATTTTTTGCACAGATGGCGTTATCATATTTATTAGCCGTTCATCCAGAGGTAAAATGTCATATGGTTTACATTGTAATTTTGGGAGAAAAAAATTCCGAATACAATTTTGTAGCATCATTTTACATTGCTTAGACAGAGTATTTTCCAACGATTATTATCATTATTATATTTTTTTCCGATGTGGGATCACTTAGGAAGGAAGATATATGCAAGTTTGTTCAGAGAGTAATACTTCCATGTCTATGATCATGTGATACACGGGGGTGGACACCTAGCATATAAAATTGTAATGGCCGACGTTTGTTTCCATGTGTGAACAAGGGCACAGGGTGCTCGAAACGCGTCACAGAGGGAGTAAATAAAAAAAATAAAAAAATAAAAAATAAAGATCTTACCTGCCATATATCTGGGTCCGTCTCTCTCTGTTCGCCAGCAAGGAGCGTGGAGGTTCGGAGAGTGTGCTTTGATGATATATATATATATATATATATATATATATATATATATGTGATCAAGGCCGCATGTCTGGCGGCCGAAACGCGTCACTTTTGGACATAGATGTGTGAATAAACCCATCTGTTGAATACTTCTGCCTTTGGAGTCTGTGCCTGTGGTGTTCCGCTGCTGCTGCTGCCGTAGCGGATACATTCCTGGGATTTTCGTGGTGATATATATATATATATATATATATATATATATATATATATATATACTGATAAGTTTCTCTGCTGTCACAGAAAATAACTTGGACGCTCCTGGAAGTTGCAAATAAGATTTAATGGATGGCTCAAAACAACGCGTTTCAGCTTTCGCCTTGAATCAGCTGTTGCGTTTGTTAATAAACTGAATGATAATGTGTACAATCTCATTTTTAGAGAACACATGAGCAAGACCACGATTGAGTTTTTGGACGTACTTGTGGAAATCAAGGGCCACACGGTACAATCCAAACTTTTTCGCAAACAGACTGCGGGAAATAGCATCTTGAACGCTTCCAGTTCTCATCCCCGCAATTTAGTTTACAGCATCCCGTATGGGGAGCTGCTGCGTGCCAAACGCAATTGTAGTACCGATGCGAGTTACCAAATCGAAAAATCAACCATGTGCCATCACTTCAGAGAGAGAGGGTACAATGAGAAAACGATAGCAGAAGCTAGCAAAAGAGTAGATGCAGTTACTCGTAATCAGTTACTACACCCCCGAACAAGCCGGATGAACTGGAGACCCTGCGGTTCATCACGACTTACTCGGGACAAGCCCAAGATGTACGCCAGATTCTGAAGAAACACTGGCACGTACTTCTGACTGATGACAATCTCAAGAAATCCCTTGCTGATTATCCGCAGGTGACGTTCAGGAAAAGTCGTACTCTCAGGGACAACCTTAGCCCCAATGTGGTAACTAGTGCACCTAGGGCGGGGGAAGTCAGGAATCCTGGCTTTCGCCATTACAAAAACTGCAAAGCTTGCAGTAACAGCGTGGATTGTTCTAGCTTTTCTATAGTCAGCTACAACCGAGAGGTACTAATCAAGAAAGTTGTCACCTGCAATACAATGTACTGTGTATATGCCCTGATTTGTCCGTGCGAAAAGGCCTACATAGGCAGCACGATTCATTGTGCCAAAAAAAGAGTACTAGAGCATTTGCGTGCAATTCGTCATAACAACAGACAGTATCCGGTTGCACGCCATTTTTTTGACCACCACTTCCAGAATGAGAGGTTACTTAGAATGGTGGTACTAGACACTGTGTATAATAACGTGAGAGGGGGTAACCGAGAACTCTCACTGCGACAACTGGAGTCGAGGTATATCATTGAATTGGAGACCATGATACCGAAAGGTTTAAACTCCAGTGAAGAATTGGCTATTCATTTACAGACATAATCTGTTATTTGGTTGTGATTAATTAGTTTCCTTGCTCTCTTTTATTTTATTTACACTTTTTTCACATCTTTTTATCTGTAGGTTTGGGGCAGTGTGCACTGAAACCAGACAGTTGATTGAATAATGCTGTTGCAGTTCCTTATGTTAGAACTGTTAGCCCACTGGGGCACGATGGTGGTATAGTAAACTTCCTTTTGTAAATGCAACATAATATTCTTTTGTATATTTATTGACTGGCATGTACATTTGCCCACTTGGGCATTATTACTATTTGTATGTGTTTAACATGCTTTAGCAACCATATGATAAAATATGGACTGAGTGGCTTTCACTGACATGTGTATTAATGGAACAGTATGCGCTACTCTTGGCATTTGGCAAGGGTTTGGGCAACAGTGAATTATGTTTTATTTTATTTTATATTTTATTTTTGTCTTATTTTTGACATTGCCACTCTTGGTTGCTGTACAGCTATGTTTTACTGGCCATGTCTGCAAGGTACTCTTATAACCTATAAGGCCACAGAGCTTTATTGTACCTTTGATTGGTTTCTGTCACCCTCACTGCATTTAGAGCAATGGGTTTTGTAATATATAACAACGTGCTAAGATGGCCGCCGTTTTTGTACTGGTGTGTGTTCACATGTGTCCCTCTTTTATGTTCACACTTTATTTATAATGGTTGCTGTGACAATGCCCTCTTGAAACGTGATCAAGGCGAAAGCTGAAACGCGTTGTTTTGAGCCATCCATTAAATCTTATTTGCAACTTCCAGGAGCGTCCGAGTTATTTTCTGTGACAGCAGAAAAACTTATCAGTGTATTTATCGGGCTGCCGGTAACCCGCACTTGGACCGCCCGTCCTGACAGTCTCCTTCTCCTACCGGGCTCGTGAGCTGATATATATATATATATATATATATACATACATACATGCATACAATGATAATAATTACAATTTGAGCATCTGCATATAGGTGTTATGCCATGGAGTTGTTTCATGTGTATTTATTAAAACAAAATTTATTTAACTAAAACCAGTATGCAAGGGGTTAAATTAATGTAGTAAGATAATATTACGTTGAAAAGACCTCCTGACCACTAGGACAGTTCTTCCCCTGTCAATTTTGCTATACTGTGCTAATAAATGCAAATTTGACATTTACAGTACAGTAAAAACTGAGTGAATGCGTTTATTAGTACATGTGTTATTGGGACACATTTGTATTTACTCCCTAGTATGTGTCTGTAAATGTGTGCATATATATATATATATAGATATGCGTGTATGGATATATATATATATATATATATAATATATATATATATTATATATATTTTTTTCTGAAACAACAAAGGTCACAGGGACGTTATAGTTAGGCTCAGATTTCACTCATACAAAACCAGTGAAATTCAGCAGTTATAGTTGCATGAGCTAACTATAACTTACGCCCCGCAATGCACTGCTTATGACCTCACAAATGACATCACTCATGACATGGTCAGTTACATCACTGATGACATCTCAAATGACATCATCCAATGAGTGTAAATGTTTTCTAAGAGTTTATGATTGTTAAACATATATACTAAACTACTACAAAAGTTAAGTTAGTATACTAAGTGCACTACTACTGAGTGATACTGCTTCTAACATTTTATGTGAGTGGCTGTGTGACTGTATGTATCTATGTGTGTATGGGTGTGTGAGTGGATATATGGATGTATAAGTGGATGTGTGAGTAGCTGTGTGGGTGAGTGAGTTGCTGTGTGAGTGGCTGTATTGGTGAGTGAGTGGGTGTGTAAGTGACTGTATGGGTGAGTGAGTGGTTGCCTGCCTGGCTGTGTGAGTGGGTGACTGGGTGTGTAAGTGGCTGTATGGGTGAGTGAGTGGCTGTTTGAGTGGGTATTTGGTTCAGTGAGTTGGTGTCTGAGTGGCTGTATTGGAGAGTGAGTGCCTGTATGAATGGCTGCGTGAGCGGATGTGTGAGTGCTTGTATGGATGTGTGAATGGGTATGTAAGTGCTTGTGTGGGTGTGTGAGTGAGTGTGTGAGTGCTTGTATGGATAAGTGAGTAGCTGTGTTGTGAGGCTGTATGGGTGAATGAGTGGGTGTGTCAGTGACTGAGTTGGTAAATAAGTGGATGTGTGAGTTGCTGTATGGGTGAGTGTGTGGCTATGTGACTATACAGGTGAGTGACTAGTTGTATGAGTGGCTGTATGGGTGAATGAATGGGTGTGAGAGGGTGTACAAGTGACTGAGTGGGTATGTGAGTGCCTGTATGGAGGAGTGAGTGGGTGTGTGAGTACTGGTATGGGTCTGTGAATGGGTATGTGACTTTTTGTGCAGGTGTGTGAATGGGCATACGAGAGGTTGTAATGGGGTGCGAGTGGGTGTGTGAGTGGTTCTGTGGATGATGTCATCAGTGATGTCATTTGCGATGTCATGAGTGATGTCATCAGTGATGTCACTGACCATTTCATGAGTGATGTAATATGTGAGGTCATCAACAGTGCACTGCGGGGCGTAAGTTATAGTTTGCTGCATGTAATTATAACTGCTGAATTTCACTGCTTTTGTATGAGTGAAATCTGAGCCTAACTATAACGTCCCTGTAACCTTTGTTTTTTTCAGCGAATTTCTAACGTTTTTTTAATTCTATTTCCTAACTATTACATTCCTATAACCTTTGTTTTTTCAGGGAATTTCTAAGGTTTTTAAAATTCTATTTCTTAATTTATAACGTCCATTTTTTTCTTTAGTGAGCTTCTGAGATATTCATTTTTTTCTATAGTTAGATATTGTACATTATATATGTATTATATGACCACTCATTATTTTATTTGGTATGTGTTTATCAGAAAGTACATTAATAACTGTTTTTATTTTTAATATTGTTTTGAGTCGGCACAACATTGTCACAATTACTGTGGAGAAACCGTGATCAGCAAATGTATTTCACATACTGAAAAGTACACTTAAAGACATTTTTTAAATAAAGTTTGTCTAGATATTTATAAGATATTGTTTTAGCTTTTTTTTTGTGAGCAGTTTTGGAGAAAACCAGCTTTACACATTTTTTTTATATTCACGAAGATGGCGGTCCTCACAATGATGTCTTTAGTCGCGAAGAGCACGTGTTTTTTACAAAGTGTAAAACATAAATAGAGACACATTCTACAGTATGGTTGACAGTGGGTATGTGACTGGGTACATGAGTCTGTGACTGGATCTAATAGTGGGTGCATAAGTGTCTGAGTGGGTCTGTGAGTGGGTGTATTAGTCATGACTGGGTCTGTGACTGGGTTCATGAGTCTGAGTGGGTCTGTGAGTGGGTATGTGAGTGTCTGAGTGGGTCTGTGAGTGGGTGCATAACTCTCTCAGTGGGTCTGTGAGTGGGTGCGTGGGTGTCTGAGTGGGTCTGTGAGTGGGTGTTTGAGTCTCTGAGTGGATCTGTGACCGGGTGCATAAGTCTCTGAGTGGGTATGTGAGTGGGCGCATGAGTATCTGAGTGAGTGTATGAGTCTCAGACTGGGTATGTGAGTAGGCACATGAGTCTCTGAGTGAGTCTGTGAATGGGTGTATGAGTGTCTGAGTGGGTATGTGAGTGGGTACATGAATCTGTGACTGTGACAGGTGAGTGTGTGTATATATATTTTTTACATGGTACACGGGGTCCGCACTGACTGTCACATCATCGTCTCAAACATCGCGCGTGATGAAAAAAAATCTATTTTGGATGCATAACTTGTGTCACTACCACCCTAATTTCTCAAACATGAGGGTCAGAGTACCACCACCCTGACCCCTTATGTCAGCTGTCACAGACTTTTTCAGCCCCAGGAACCGTTCCCCGATCGATAAAATGGCAGATGCAACTTTCTGTTCAGGTTGCGGCCAGCCAATCACAGCATTCCTGTCGACGCGCGTCTTCACAAATAATCGCAACATCGCCGCGAAATAACCTTGAACACAGATATCACTATATTTTTTAACTTATACTTCTCAAGAACTACTGAATGGATTTGCACCAAATAACAAAAAGCACAATCTGCATAAGAACATCTACCTTTCTGCCAAATTTGGTGTAATTCCGTCCAGCGGTTTGGGCTGTAGGTTCGACTACGCATCCTATGGGAACTCAAGTAACTATAAGTCGCGCCTTCGCCATGCACAGTTTTCTCATCAATAATTTTATTGCAAATGTTGCAGTGATAATATCAATGAAGCCATGGAAGGTGTCATCAATGATGTAAAATGTGGAGTAATTAGCTGTGCATGGTGAGGGCGCGAGGTATAGTTACTGTAGGGAGCGAGTTATTGTTACTTGAGTTAACCATAACTATACCTGCTGAATCTCTATGGTTTTGTGCGAGTAAATTCAGTACTTAACTATAACGTCCCTGTAACCTTTGGTATTTTCAGAGAATTTCTATGTTTTTTTTAGCACACACATTAATATAACAAGCGCCGTGCACAGCCTTTGGCCGTGGGCGGCGGGGGTTTAGCCGCAGGGCCTGGCCTATGTCCAGGCCCTGGGGCCAACCCTGGGGGTTGGATGCAGTGGGCGTTTTTTTTCTTTCACTTTTCTCTGGATCCGCGGACCCTCCACTAATTTACACAGGGGGCTGCGCTGAGACCCGCTGACAGATCCGCGAATGGGATGGTAAATTGTGCAATTTTTTGCCCATGAGGGGTCCCTAAGGGACCTCTCTATCTGTCCTGTGTGGTCAGGATACCTGTATCATGATCCCTTATATCTTTTTGCACTCTACTTTTCCCACCCACCTGCCGATGCAACAAACAAAATGGCGACCACAACTTTTCTGTCAGGTTGCGGCCAGCCAATTAGGGCCCTGCTTTTCCCCATGGATCCTCCACAATTGGATCCATGGATCCTACGTGTCCCTAGATATTTATATTTTTTAACCTTTAAAATCTCTAAAACTACTGAACAGATTTACACCAAATCACAAAAAACTTGATCCGTGTAACTTAATCTACATTTCTCTCAGATTTTGTGTAATTCCATCCAGCAGTTCGGGCTGTAGGCTTGTTCAAATGTCCTATGGGAATTAACATGGGGAAAACATGTTTTTGGACTCCCCCTTTTTCTCGGCCCCTGCTTGACACATCACCCCAAAACTTTCAACACAACAGCTGAACTGACTACAGTATAATTTTTTAATTTTTTTTGAAGATTTGTCAAGTGGGGCCAAAGTTATTGGCAAAACAAAACAAGCTCTACCTATGGAAACTTGGTCCTAACTATAACTACCTACTGGCGATATATATATATAACTCAGCCACTCTGAGTTGTAATTAGGATTCCCAGGTATAGGAATTCCTTTGGATTTTGGGCATTAATAACTTTGCCCCCGTTTGATGAATCTCCACAAACGTTTCCAGACCTATAGCTTTTTTTTCACTTTAGTGGAGGATGGAAAGTTTTGCTGTGATTGATCAAGGGGTGCAAAGATAAAGAGAGGGTCCAAAATGCATTTCTCCATCAATGCATTTTCCATTGACATTTTATCTCATGTAGCGCAAAACGACTGAATGGATTTCCATAAAAGTTGGCAGAATTACACATTATAGTACACTGATGATCCTTTTGGGTACTACAGGTCTGTAGGGTAAGTTTTTTTTATGTTAAAAGGCATTTTAACTAAGTGATATCTGTTGTTGGTGTACTTTCGCAGAATTTTGCGGTATGTTGCAGAAGTACCGCGGTACATAGCAGTGACAAGACATTATGTGATTGGCTAATGACTGCCTTTACAAAAGGTAAAGGCAGCCATGTTGTTTTTAGGTACACTTTGGCTCTGTCCTGCATTATGCCTTTAGATATAGGTAAGTATAATGTGTGATACGTTTTCCTACCTATTACCACTTTATTAAAATGGTAATAGGTAGGAAAATATTTATAAGTTTCTATATATATATATTTTTTTTAATGTATGGAGTACCACGGTACTTATAAAAAAATGTACAAATAAATATATTTTAAAATGTTAAATACACTGTACTGCACTATATTTGACAAATATAGTGTACTACAGAGTAGTTTCTATTTTTAAATCTTCTCAAAGAAGTCTACCAAGTACTGCGGTAATCCTACAAATTACTCCACTATTTAAATTATTTTTTTTAAGCGCAGTTCTCCCTAAACTGCTGTAAAAATATATAGAAAATTATAAATAAATTTCTTTAACTATTACCACTTTAACAAAGTGGTAATAGGTAGTAAACAACAATAAAACCTACTACATATCTATATCTAAGGCCCTAACCCAGAACATAGCCAAACTGTGCTGAAAACGACATGGCTGCCTTTTACATTTGCTAAACAAAGCCATTAGCCAATCACATACTGCCTTGTCATCCACATATATTGCGGTATGCCACAAACGTATCCCGGCATACCACGGCACAATATATAACTACGTATTTTAAAACTTATAACTTTAACACTACTTACACTATTTACACATACTACCAAAAATTAACATTTACATCTCCAACTGTATGTTCCTGCCACATTACATCTACATCCGTTTCCCCACATTCACTCTACATCTGTTTCAATTACCTCACTCCACTCTACGCTATTACACTCTATGCCACTCCACTATATGCCAATCCACTGTACGCCATTACACCTGACTCCATTCCACTCGGTGCCACACCACTCTACATCACTACACTGTACTATATCATACTCAACGCCACTCCATTCTACGGCACTCCAGTCTACAACACTCAACTGTACACCCTTCCACTCTGCGCTACTCCACTGTATGCTATTCCACTCTACGCAACTCCATTCTATGACACTACACTCTACGCTATTCCGTTCACTGTACCTCACTTTAGTGTACATCACTGCACTGTACGCTATTCCACTGTACGCTATTCCACTGAACGCCACTTAACTGTACATCACTCCACTGTACACCACTCCACTATAGGCCACTCTACTCTATGATAAACCAATGTACACTATTACACTGTACACCACTCCATTCTACGCCGCTCTACTCTATGCTATTCCACTATATGGCATTCCATTCTACATCACTACAATGTATGCCTGTACACTCAAAGTTAATACTCTCTACACCACTTGACTGTATGCTACTCCAGTGTATGCCACTCCACTCTACGCCACTCCACTCTACACTATTTCAATGTACGCCACTCCACTCTATAACATTCCACTCTATGCCACTCCACAGTACGCTATTACACTATAAGCCACTACAGTTCACCCCACTCCACAGTATTCCACTCTACAATTGCTAAATCCCTCCTCACACCCCCCAGTCCTCCCATCGCTTCCGATAGCGCTCAGCGGCGGTGTGATGAAATAGCTGAATTTTTCTCTGCCAAAATCCAAAATATTTACAGGACTTTCTCACAAACTAATCCTTCAATGGATATCATAACCCCGAAATCGCGGATCCTGCTGGAAGAATTCCCTCCTTTGACCCTATCTTCCCTTCAGGGACTACTGAGGCAGTTAAAATCGGGTTCCCCTATAGACCCCGCTCCCCCTACTATTTTAAACCAGATCACTGAAATAGTGTCCCCGGTCTTTCTTGAGGTGATGAACACCTCTCTCCACACAGGAATGGTGCCCCCCCTTTGGAAACAGGCTAGGGTCAAAGCACTTCTGAAAAAAACTAATCTTGACCCTGAGGAATGGGCTAATTATCGACCCATATCTCTGCTACCAGGAATCAGCAAACTAGCTGAAAAGCATGTTAACTCTGCACTCTCAGCATTTCTGGAAAATAATAACTGCCTTCACCCCATGCAGACAGGTTTTAGATCCCAACAGGGCACGGAGACGGCTCTTATGGCCGTGATAGAGAATCTAGAAAAATTCTTGATGATGGAGGCTGCGCTGCCCTTATTTTGTTAGACCTTAGCGCAGCCTTCGATACTGTTAACCATCAACTAATGATCCAAAGACTCAGGGAGGTGGGAGTGGCTGGAATTGCCTTGAACTGGCTTCAGTCTTTCCTTAAAAATAGACTCTTCACAGTTTATGAAGAGGATGTTGCTTCAAAGCAAATTCCTCTTATGTGTGGTGTCCCTCAGGGATCCTCCCTAAGTCCTACCATGTTTAACATCTACATGAGTTCTCTGGCAGAAATGGTATGTCCATGGGGGATACAGATCGTCACTTATGCTGATAACACCCAAATGGTGGTATCCCTCAGCCAGCAGGACAAATCTGACCCTGGTTTAACCCTATGTCTTGAGAAGATTTTCGAATGGATGGACAAGTCATTTTTAAAACTGAATGGAGCAAAGACAGAACTTATGCTCCTTGGTCACTCTGCCCCCCTTAATATAGATTCTCTATTGCCTAGGCCCTCCACCCATCCCGAAAAAACAGATCAAGAGTCTGGGAGTGTGGCTTGACTGCAATCTGGACTTTAAGGAACAAGCTCGCAAAGTCGCAGCCAACTGCTATGGACTCCTAAGGATGATCAGAAAGATTCTTCCTCTTCTCCCTTTTGTTGCCAGATGGTTATTAGTTCAGGCACTGATACTCTCACGGCTGGACTATGCTAATGCAGTCTATCTGGGAGCCCCCCAGGGCACGACTAAGAGACTGCAAACCGTTCAGAATTGTGCAGCCCGCCTATTACTGAACATTCCCAAACGTAGTTCAGCCAAACCAGCCCTTACTACTTTGCATTGGCTCCCCATCCAGGAAAGAATTAAATTCAAAGCAATGTGCATTGCCCATAAAGCTATCTCCGGGAAAGGCTCTCCAATGATTCACTCAATGGTGCAACTCTATCGCCCTAATAGGGCCTTGAGATCCGACAACAAATGATTACTCGCAGTTCCCAAGATCAAGCGATCACGAACTGGTGGTCGGCTGTTCTCATATAATACAGCTAAGTTTTGGAACCAACTCCCCGACCACATACGTCTGGAATCCAATCACCTTAAATTCAGAAAGCAGCTTAAAACTTTCCTCTTCCCTTGATCTGCTTACAGTCTAAATAGGCGCCACAGTAAGCGCTGGGATGCCCATGGGTAGCCATGCGCTATATAAATGTGTATTCATTCATTCATTCATTCACTGTACGCCACTCCATTGTACGCCACTCCACTCTACACTATTCCATTGTACGTCACTACACTGTACCTCACTCCCCTCTACGCCACTCCACTCTACACTGAGTACTCTAAGCCACTCCACTCTATGCCACTTCACTTCACCCCACTCTACTGTATGCTATACCACTGTACGCCACTCCACTGTACACTACTCCAGTCTATGCCTCTCCACTCTACGCCAGTCCATTCTACACTTTTCTACTCTACTCCACTACACTGTACTTCACTGTACCGCACTCCACTCTAGGCCAGTCCACTCTATACCACTCCACTCCACTCTATGCCACTCCACTCTATGCTATTCCACTGTATGTCAATCCACTCTACCACACTGCACTGCACACCGCTCCACTGCACACTTTTTCACTGCACACCACTCCACTCTATACCAGTCCAGTCTACGCCACTCCACTGTACACCCCTGCACTGTACGCCAATCCACTCTGCACTATTTCACTGTACGCCACTCCACTCTATGCCACTATAGTCCATGCCACTTTACTGTACACTACTCCACTCTACACTATTTCACTCTACGCCACTCCACTCTACGTCACCCAACTGTATGCCACTCCACTATATGCTATTCCAC
This sequence comes from Calotriton arnoldi, assembly GCA_963921515.1. NCBI lineage: Eukaryota > Metazoa > Chordata > Amphibia > Caudata > Salamandridae > Calotriton > Calotriton arnoldi. The sequence goes on from CAWUFW010017363.1 coordinate 122,318, forward strand.
TCTACTCCACTCCACTGTCCGCTGTATGACATTAAAAATACTGCCGCAGGCTGGGAGCGGACTTTTGACTGTTTCCCTGCCTGCTCTGAAACAGGCAGGAAAATAGATCAAAATATTGTTCCCACCCGCAGGGAGCAGCATTAGTAGCTGCTCCCTGCGGACGGGAGCAATGCCAGATCCGGTGTATGCAGGGAGCTCACTGGGGCCGCGGGGGCCTTGAGGCTCCACACGCGGCCCCCAATGAATGTATGATGTGTGTCCTAGGTGGGCACCAGTGTACCAACACTTAAAGTGTGAGGGCCCAGGGATGGGGCCACGTGCCCCCTCCCCAGATAATCACACCCAGCCCCGTGTGCTGGGTCCCCATGGACTAATTCAGCCTGGGAGAGGGGCCATGCGTGCCTCCCACCCCTTTATTTAAAGGAGTGGCCCTGGGAGATGGGGTCCCCAGGGCCTAACAAGGCTCAGGGAGGACGGCCCCTCCCATGTAATAAAAAACAATGACCCTGGGGGATGGGGTCCCCGGAGCCTAATGAGACTCAGGGAGGGGGGCCCTGCGGTCCCTCTTCCCTTTATAAAAAAGGCCCTGAGAGATGGGTTTCCCAGGGCCTAATGAGACCGTACAAGGCCAGAGGCCATGCACGGTGGAGGGTTGGATGTACGTATTGTAATTAAATTATGTCATTTAAGATGTCATGAGTGACGTCATAAATTCTGTCAAAGAACATGTCATGAGTGATGTCATATGTGAGATCATAAGCGCAGCTAACTATAACTGGTGAATTTATGTGTTTTTTTAGTTTAAAAAGTCAATGTTGTCACTGACAAATTCACCTAACTATAACGTTACGTTAACCTTTGTTTTTTTCAGTGAAGATATATATAATCTATATATATATATGTATATATATATATATATATATATATATTCCTCCAAAACGGTTCCCTTACACCGGGAAATGCAGCGCTCATCACGGGTGCGACTCCCTGCGGCAGAACCACGCCGCTCAATACTTCCACACAATCCTTCGGCCAGAAGGAAAAAGGGCGCACTCCGTAGTTCAGTGCAACGATAATTTTATTCCTTTAGTTGTTCATTTATCGGGATAGCAAGAACAATCTACGCGTTTCGGTTTTTCGTGAACAAGGTTTTGTAAAACCGAAACGCGTAGATCGCTTCTTGCTATCCCGATAAATGAACAACTAAAGGAATAAAATTATCGTTGCACTGAACTACGGGAGTGCTCCCTTTTCCTTCTGGCCGAAGGATTGTGTGGAATATATATATATATATATATATATATATATATATATATATATATATATATATATATATATATATATATATATATATATATATATATATATATATATATATATTCAAACAACAAAGGATTGCCCATGTGGAGAAACCTCACTGGTAAGTTCAGTTCTAGCATGAGGGTGCAGCGAGTGGGGCAGGCACACCCAGCAATATCAGCTGCCAAACGCGTTTCGGGCTCCCGCCCTTGGTCGCTGGCAATTCAAACTCACACACATGAAATCAGCAGTGGACTACTTTATTCAAAAGAAGCCCCGCCCCCTGGCTTCCGGGCATCATGGTCATTGTAGTTTTGCAATTTCGCCTCAGTGGGTTTTCATGTGGCGTCCCATAATAAAATGTGTAAAACTCCCCTGTGGGTTTGCTGCATTGTCTGTGTCCCAAAACGCTGCCAATACTTCACCCCTCATGGGGAACACCGACCTGCCATGAACACCAGAGAGTCCAGTGCTCGTGATCCGCCTTTACGCGGCGGGTAATCTCCGTGACAGAGCCAGGCCACATTAATTCAAACAACAAAGGATTGCCCATGTGGAGAAACCTCACTGGTAAGTTCAGTTCTAGCATGAGGGTGCAGCGAGTGGGGCAGACACACCCAGCAATATCAGCTGCCAAACGCGTTTCGGGCTCCCGCCCTTGGTCACTGGCAATTCAGACTCACACACATGAAATCAGCAGTGGACTACTTTATTCAAAATAAGCCCCGCCCCCTGGCTTCCGGGCATCATGGTCATTGTAGTTCTGCAATTTCGCCTAAGTGGGTTTTCATGTGGCGTCCCATAATAAAATGTGTAAAACACCCCTGTGGGTTTGCTGCATTGTCTGTGTCCCAAAACGCTGCCAATACTTCACCCCTCATGGGGAACACCGACCTGCCATGAACACCAGAGAGTCCAGTGCTCGTGATCCGCCTTTACGCGGCGGGTAATCTCCGTGACCGAGCCAGGCCACATTAATTCAAACAACAAAGGATTGCCCATGTGGAGAAACCTCACTGGTAAGTTCAGTTCTAGCAAGAGGGTGCAGCGAGTGGGGTAGACACACCCAGCAATATCAGCTGCCAAACGCGTTTCGGGCTCCCGCCCTTGGTCACTGGCAATTCAGACTCACACACATGAAATCAGCAGTGGACTACTTTATTCAAAATAAGCCCCGCCCCCTGGCTTCCGGGCATCATGGTCATTGTAGTTCTGCAATTTCGCCTCAGTGGGTTTTCATGTAGGCGTCCCATAATAAAATGTGTAAAACACCCCTGTGGGTTTGCTGCATTGTCTGTGTCCCAAAACGCTGCCAATACTTCACCCCTCATGGCGAACACCGACCTGCCATGAACACCAGAGAGTCCAGTGCTCGTGATCCGCCTTTACGCGGCGGGTAATCTCTGTGACCGAGCCAGGCCACATTAATTCAAACAACAAAGGATTGCCCATGTGGAGAAACCTCACTGGTAAGTTCAGTTCTAGCATGAGGGTGCAGCGAGTGGGGCAGACACACCCAGCAATATCAGCTGCCAAACGCGTTTCGGGCTCCCGCCCTTGGTCACTGGCAATTCAGACTCACACACATGAAATCAGCAGTGGACTACTTTATTCAAAATAAGCCCCGCCCCCTGGCTTCCGGGCATCATGGTCATTGTAATTCTGCAATTTCGTCTCAGTGGGTTTTCATGTGGCGTCCCATAATAAAATGTGTAAAACACCCCTGTGGGTTTGCTGCATTGTCTGTGTCCCAAAACGCTGCCAATACTTCACCCCTCATGGGGAACACCGACCTGCCATGAACACCAGAGAGTCCAGTGCTCGTGATCCGCCTTTACGCGGCGGGTAATCTCCGTGACCGAGCCAGGCCACATTAATTCAAACAACAAAGGATTGCCCATGTGGAGAAACCTCACTGGTAAGTTCAGTTCTAGCATGAGGGTGCAGCGAGTGGGGCAGACACACCCAGCAATATCAGCTGCCAAACGCGTTTCGGGCTCCCGCCCTTGGTCACTGGCAATTCAGACTCACACACATGAAATCAGCAGTGGACTACTTTATTCAAAATAAGCCCCGCCCCCTGGCTTCCGGGCATCATGGTCATTATAGTTCTTCAATTTCGCCTAAGTGGGTTTTCATGTGGCGTCCCATAATAAAATGTGTAAAACACCCCTGTGGGTTTGCTGCATTGTCTGTGTCCCAAAACGCTGCCAATACTTCACCCCTCATGGGGAACACCGACCTGCCATGAACACCAGAGAGTCCAGTGCTCGTGATCCGCCTTTACGCGGCGGGTAATCTCCGTGACCGAGCCAGGCCACATTAATTCAAACAACAAAGGATTGCCCATGTGGAGAAACCTCACTGGTAAGTTCAGTTCTAGCATGAGGGTGCAGCGAGTGGGGCAGACACACCCAGCAATATCAGCTGCCAAATGCGTTTCGGGCTCCCGCCCTTGGTCACTGGCAATTCAGACTCACACACATGAAATCAGCAGTGGACTACTTTATTCAAAATAAGCCCCGCCCCCTGGCTTCCGGGCATCATGGTCATTGTAGTTCTGCAATTTCGCCTCAGTGGGTTTTCATGTGGCGTCCCATAATAAAATGTGTAAAACACCCCTGTGGGTTTGCTGCATTGTCTGTGTCCCAAAACGCTGCCAATACTTCACCCCTCATGGGGAACACCGACCTGCCATGAACACCAGAGAGTCCAGTGCTCGTGATCCGCCTTTACGCGGCGGGTAATCTCCGTGACCGAGCCAGGCCACATTAATTCAAACAACAAAGGATTGCCCATGTGGAGAAACCTCACTGGTAAGTTCAGTTCTAGCATGAGGGTGCAGCGAGTGGGGCAGACACACCCAGCAATATCAGCTGCCAAACGCGTTTCGGGCTCCCGCCCTTGGTCACTGGCAATTCAGACTCACACACATGAAATCAGCAGTGGACTACTTTATTCAAAATAAGCCCCACCCCCTGGCTTCCGGGCATCATGGTCATTGTAGTTCTGCAATTTCGCCTAAGTGGGTTTTCATGTGGCGTCCCATAATAAAATGTGTAAAACACCCCTGTGGGTTTGCTGCATTGTCTGTGTCCCAAAACGCTGCCAATACTTCACCCCTCATGGGGAACACTGACCTGCCATGAACACCAGAGAGTCCAGTGCTCGTGATCCGCCTTTACGCGGCGGGTAATCTCCGTGACCGAGCCAGGCCACATTAATTCAAACAACAAAGGATTGCCCATGTGGAGAAACCTCACTGGTAAGTTCAGTTCTAGCATGAGGGTGCAGCGAGTGGGGGCAGACACACCCAGCAATATCAGCTGCCAAACGCGTTTCGGGCTCCCGCCCTTGGTCACTGGCAATTCAGACTCACACACATGAAATCAGCAGTGGACTACTTTATTCAAAATAAGCCCCACCCCCTGGCTTCCGGGCATCATGGTCATTGTAGTTCTGCAATTTTGCCTCAGTGGGTTTTCATGTGGCGTCCCATAATAAAATGTGTAAAACACCCCTGTGGGTTTGCTGCATTGTCTGTGTCCCAAAAAGCTGCCAATACTTCACCCCTCATGGGGAACACCGACCTGCCATGAACACCAGAGAGTCCAGTGCTCGTGATCCGCCTTTACGCGGCGGGTAATCTCCGTGACCGAGCCAGGCCACATTAATTCAAACAACAAAGGATTGCCCATGTGGAGAAACCTCACTGGTAAGTTCAGTTCTAGCATGAGGGTGCAGCGAGTGGGGCAGACACACCCAGCAATATCAGCTGCCAAACGCGTTTCGGGCTCCCGCCCTTGGTCACTGGCAATTCAGACTCACACACATGAAATCAGCAGTGGACTACTTTATTCAAAATAAGCCCCGCCCCCTGGCTTCCGGGCATCATGGTCATTGTGGTTCTGCAATTTCGCCTCAGTGGGTTTTCATGTGGCGTCCCATAATAAAATGTGTAAAACACCCCTGTGGGTTTGCTGCATTGTCTGTGTCCCAAAACGCTGCCAATACTTCACCCCCCATGGGGAACACCGACCTGCCATGAACACCAGAGAGTCCAGTGCTCGTGATCCACCTTTACGCGGCGAGTAATCTCCGTGACCGAGCCAGGCCACATTAATTCAAACAACAAAGCTGCACCCTCATGCTAGAACTGAACTTACCAGTGAGGTTTCTCCACATGGGCAATCCTTTGTTGTTTGAATTAATGTGGCCTGGCTCGGTCACGGAGATTACCCGCCGCGTAAAGGAGGATCACGAGCACTGGACTCTCTGGTGAACAGTGACATAAGACAAAACAAGCATTTGCAATGCAATAGGTCTTGCATTTACCAGAGTTTGAGCTATTGGCATTGTAAATTACAATGACTTTTATTTATGTGTTTTTAAAACAGATAAATAAAAGGCATTGTCATTTACAATGTCAATAGCTTAAACTCTCGCAAATGCGAGGTCTATTGCATTGCAAATGCGTTTGTGCTATAAAAAAATGTCAAAAGCTTTAGTAAAGAGCGTGTCCTGCCTGCAACAGCAGGCAGGACAAAGCTATTTGAGAAAATAGTGCTCGGAGGCTGTAAATAAAGCATACCGAGTAACAACACATGTAACAGGGGGTGTCGCCATGGGAGGTTACAAAATGAGACAAGACAGTACTAAGGAGGTACTACTAAGCCTATTGACTAATAAACAGCCACAGTTTACAGTGGACAATGACACAAGCCAATGAAAAAGATGGGCGGAGAGTGGGCGGAGATTCAAGTCCCTACCTGTATACAGAATGCCTCGCAGAGCAGCACATGCGCTGCCCAGGCTCGACCTAATGATTGGGCCCCACAGCAGAATGTGTTGAGGAGACCCTGAGTCTCCTCAATCAATCAATCAGGGGGATTGTAAGCGCGCTACTCACCCGTGAGGGTCTCAAGGCGCTGGGGGGGGGGGGTCCGCAGATCTGTTTAGCCGAAGAGCCAGGTCTTGAGAGTCTTCCCGAAGGTGTTCAGGGAGGGGGCACGTCTGATGTCTGCCGGGAGTTCGTTCCAGGTTTTGGCCGCAATGTGAGAGAAGGATCTTCCGCCTGCTCTGGCTCTGTGGATGCGCGGGGTTTCGGCCAGTGCGAGGTTGGAAGATCGGAAGTTTCTTATGGGTACGTGGATGTTGATTCTGTCGTTGAGGTATTTGGGTCCGGTGTTGTGTAGGCATTTGTAGGCGTGGGTGAGGATTTTGAAGGTGACTCTTTTCTCCACGGGGAGCCAGAGGAGCCTTCGTAGGTGTTTGCTGATGTGTTCGTACCGGGGGGTGCCGAGGACGAGTCTGGCGGCGGTGTTCTGTATCATCTGGAGTTTGCAGAGTAGGGACTTGTTTATCCGGCATAGAGAGCGTTTCCATAGTCCAGTCTGCTGGTGATGAGTGCGTGGGTGACTGCCTTCCTTGACTCCGGGGGGATCCATTTGAAAGTCTTGCAGAGGATGCGGAGGGTGTTGAAGCAGCTGGAGGTGACGGCGTTGACCTGTCGGTACATGGTGAGGGATGAGTCGAGTACGATGCTGACGTTTCTGGCGTGGTCCGCGGGGGTCGGAGGGCTTCCGAGGGCAGTCGGCCAACAGGTGTTGTCCCATGCTGAGGGGGTGGTTCCGAGGACTTCTATCTTCTCGGCGTTGAGCTTTAGGCAGCTGTTGGTCATCCAGACTGCGACGTCCTGCATTCCATTCTGGAAGTTGAGTCTGGCGGTGGTGGGGTCTTTGGTGAGGGAGAGGATGAGCTGGGTGTCGTCCGCGTAGGATACGATGTTGAGGCCGTGTTGTCGGACGATGGCGGCGAGGGGGGCCATGTAGATGTTGAAGAGTGTCGGGCTTATTGATGACCCCTGTGGGACTCCGCAGGTGATTTTCGTGGGATCGGAGAGGAAGGGCGGCAGTCAAATTCTTTGGCTTCTTCCGGTGAGGAATGATCGGATCCAGTGTAGGCTGTTCCTTGTATACCGGCGTCGTGTAGTCTGGCGACGAGTGTGCGGTGGGAGACGGTGTCGAAGGCTGCTGATAGGTCGAGTAGGATGAGGGCTGCGGAGTGGCCTTGGTCCAGGAGGGTGCGGATGTCGTTTGTGGCGGCGAGTAGGGCGGTCTCGGTGCTGTGGTTGCTTCGGAATCCGGATTGGGACGGGTCGAGGACGGCGTTGTCTTCAATGAATCGTGTCAGTTCCCTGTTGACTGTTTTCTCTGCAACTTTGGCCGCAAAGGGGAGGAGCGAGATGGGCCGGTAGTTCTTGAGGTCAGTGGGGTCAGCTGTGGGCTTCTTGAGTAGGGGCCTGACTTCTGCGCGTTTCCAGTCATCTGGGAATGTGCCTGTTTTGAGGGTGGTGTTGATGGTGTATTGTAGTTTGGGTGCGATGGTGGTGGTGGCTCTGTGGTAGATGTGTGGAGGGCAGGGGTCAGTGGGGGCCCCTGAGTGGATGCCTTTCATGGTCGAGGCGGTGTCTTCGGCCGTGATCGGCGTCCAGGTGGAGATGGTAGGCTGGCTGGTGTGTCTGGGGGCGGGCCGGCTGTGGCGTCTGGTGGATGGTCGACGAAGTTGTCGTATAGGTTTTTGATCTTGAGGTGGAAGTAGGTTCCGAGCTTATCGCAGAGGTCTTGGGACGGGGTGATGTCTGTGGCTTCGCTCCGGGGGTTGGTGAAGTCCTGAATGACACTGAAGAGTTCCTTGAAGTTGGTGGAGTTGGCGAGGATTTTGTTGTGGATGAAAGTCCTCTTGGTGGTTTTGATTCGGTTGTGGTAGTCCGTCTTGGCGTCCTTGTAGGTGGTGTAGTTTTCGGGTGTCTTGGTGTTTCTCCAGTTCCTCTCCAGGCGTCTGCAGGTGCGTCTGGGTTTTTGGAGATCGGTGGTGAACCAGGCGGCTTTCCTGGGGCGCTGGTTGTCGGGGTTGCGTAGCGGGGCGAGCTCATCTGCGCAGGTGGAGATCCAAGTGTGGAGTTCTCTGGCTGCAATGTTGGCGTCGGATGCCGGGGTGTGATTGTCTCGGGTGAGGGTGGAGTTGAGTTGCTCGTCGGTGACCTTGCTCCAGTTCCTTCGTGGTGGTTGTGGGGCTGGTTTGGGTGTCTTGGGTTTGTCGACGGTGAAGTGTACGCAGTGGTGATCGGTCCATGGGGGTTGCATTGTGTGGCTGAAGTGGACGCTGTTTCCTGCTGCGAAGATGGGGTCGAGGGTGTGTCCTGCCCTGTGGGTCGGTGTGGTGACGAGTTGTTTGAGTCCGATGTTGGCGAGGTTGTCACGAAGGGTGGTGGAGTTGGGGTCACTGGGGTTGTCTAGGTGGAAGTTCAGGTCGCCGATGAGTATGTAGTTCATTGAGGCGATGGCGTGGGGTGCGATGAGGTCGGTGATGGTGGCGGCGAAAGGGCCCGGGGGCCGGGAGGTCTGAAGACGAGGGTTCCGCAGAGTGTGGAGTTGGGGGTGGTCTGGATCTGGAAGTGCAGGTGTTCGGCGGAGGGGAGGGTTTTGCTGGAGGTGGTGAGGCAGAGGGTGTTCTTGTGGGCGATGGCGAGGCCCCCTCCCGGGTGGTTGGGGCAGTCCTTCCTCTGGATCTTATATCCGGCCGGTATGGCGGTGTTGATGTCGGGGGGGGGAGGAGGCGTTGGTCCAGGTCTCCATGAAGAAGGCGATGTCGGGCGAGAGGGAGTCGAATAGGTTCCAGATCTCCACCGCGTGTTTGTGCACGGAGCGCAAGTTGAGGAGGATGCATCTTAGGGTGTCGCCGGTCTTGGCGTCGGCGGTGTTGGGGGCTGGGGTGGTGGTGAAGGTCTGGCGGCAGTGGAGGCAGGAGAACTGGTCGTGGGTCGTGTTCGGCGTGGCCTGTTGGCAGTCTCTGAGTCTTCCGGGGTTGAGTGCGTGGAGGGCGGCTGTGCTGTAGCGGTGGGTGGTTCGGGATGCAGGGTCCCTGGTGCTGGTCGGGTCGCAGACGGGCTTGCCTTTGGCACGGCTTCGGCGAGCCAGCGGCGCGACCGCGCAGCGGCCGCCATTATCTTTGAGATATAATTGGTCTTGGGCTGAATGGGGGCCCTCTGAAGGGTTGGGGCCTCTTTGAATGACAGGAGCTGAGGGGCATGAGTGAAGCACCTGGTCTTGAACCATTTTTGGCGCTCACCCGTGTCAAAGTAGACGCAGGGGACCTGATTTTCAATCTTTAGATATAGGTGTCTCCTTTTCCACACAGACTCCTCAGGTTGAGTTCAATGGGTCGACCAGCAGCCCAGCAGATGAGTAAAAAAGACACCAGGTAGATGATGCAAACAGCCCAAGGTAACAAAATGTGTCAAGGCAGCAAATAAAGCCTCGTACCTTTTACATCTGCAGGAAGTTGCTGTCTGTCAGACAGTGGCGGCTCGCAGAGGGAGTGCTGCCGGGCGGTGGGTGGGGCGGGGGAGGGGCAGGGTGGGGGGGTAGTGGAGTCAGACATACGACGGGCAGGAGTAAGGTAAGTAAATAAATAAATCTATTTAACTTGCGCACGCTGCATCGCCGAGTTGGCGATGCAGCGAGCGCAAGGTAAATAGTTTTATTTATTTATTTACTTACCTTACTCCTGCCCGTCGTATGTCCGACTCCACTATCCCCCCGCCCCACCGCCCCACAGCACTCCCTCTGCGAGCCGCCACTGCTGTCAGACACAGATACTGCCTGTCTTCGCTTGCTGACCCCACTGGCGTAGCAAGGGGGGGGGCGGAGGGGGCGGTGCGCCCCGGGCCGCACGAGTTTCGGGGGCGGCGGTGGCGGCAAAAATCATCGGCAGCACCCACCCCCCCCTCAGCGCGGCGGCAAAAGGCAGGAAGGTAGGGACCGCCACGGGCGGCAAAGTGCCTAGCTACGCCACTGGCTGACCCACCCATATAACAAAACCAGTCTCTTGTACATTTTAGGCATTTGTCGAGAAAGTAATTAATGGAAAGTGATATACTAACCTCTTCCACTTTGCATACCTTCCAGTCTGGCATCCCACTGCCTTTTCTTCAGCTGTCACAGCACCATTCGAATTCTAAGAGCCCAGGTACAGTTCACGTACACAAATATTTTGATATATTTCGACAAAATCGTTTTTTCTTCTGCTCGAGCACCATTTCCTGCGTTCGAAAGAACCAACAATTAAATATTCTATTGTGTGAACAGTCAATTTACGGATAGCAGTAACAGAGTCTGTAAACCACTCATTTTTCGAGGCTAAAGCCCCATAACTTTACGTGGCATCTGTGGTGGCCCTGGATGAGACAATGTTTATAAAGACTCAACCTACTGGGAAAGTTGTTATCGACTCGTGGCGGACTCACAGGCTTTCCAATCATCACACACAATTATCAATACAGCAAAATAAGAATTAATACATTGTCTTTGCACTTTATTTTGTTCCAAAAAATATGTAATCTCAGAAAATCCCTAAAATACGCAATTTCCGGATGATCCTTTGCTTCGTCCATGTGTTGATAATGAGGGCAGGAAGTTCGGCCTCATAACAGTGCCCAGCGCCTCTGGCGGCCTTAAGTGGAAGTGCGCACGCCCCGAATCACTCCTCGGGTCGGTGACCCGCTCCGAAGCCGGGGTCAAGAATCTGGAGGCTTTTCTACAGTTATGGTCGCAGCAGACGAGCGTTTCCATGCATCGTCGCAGGACCATGAGAGATGCATGCGGGTGGAAAGCGCCGGAGGCGCGTGCCTGACTACGACGAGCAGAGCTCACACCTGGAACCGGCGGGAACCCCTGGCAAGCGTAGAGTGAGCGAGCAGAGCGTGAGGAGCGGGGCAGCAGACGGCTGCTGACATCACCTCATTAGCATGCCCCGGCGAGGTCCCCTGTCTGACTCCAATATCGACACGCTTTTAAGAGGTTGGCCCTGGGATAGAGCGCTTTAACCGTTTCCGCGCACAGAGAATACTTTCGAGCCCCAAAACTGTGTTACTTCTACATTCTACTGGATAAGTCCTGGATCAAGTATTCGCCAGAATGTGGCGATAAATATGCATCATTAGTAAGCAAATATCACAGTCACAAGCGCAATTAATAAACAACATTTATGCAATTAGAACATTCTTCAGGAACAGTCGCCTTTGTGTAATTTCAGCGATGTCTCTGAACAGTGTCCTGCAGTTACAAACTAGTGTGGCTGGGTAGAAGTCATTCACACGTCAGGTGATATTATGTGATTTGTTTTGCACATCTCATCAGAATGTTGATTCTGAAAGGCCCCTAAAGCTAGCTACTGCATGTCAGTCAGTATCTTGTGTGGGCTCACTCTATGCCAGCCCCGCCGGCCTTTAGAAGCACCGCTGAAGAGTATAGTATATCATAATCGACTTTTCTAAGGTACAGCCCACGGCTGTTTATTCCCTGAATCCATTTTCCACTAACTACACTGTGAACATCTTCTACACCGCCCATAGGTGTCCTATTAAAATTGTAAAAATTCTGCACACCTATGGAGATTATAAAGCCGAGTTTGACATTTGAATCTAAACATCCGCATATCCTGAATTTGTGAATCAGGATTCAGACTTTAAACATGCTGGTGCTACTTTTTCTGCACGTGAATCTGGTCGAAAATAACTTTATGACTAATCTCCAGATTATATGAATTTTACAAAAAGCTCCTAGTGATATACCTGCACTTAATCATGTTATGAGAATGTGACACACTTGTTCAGCTCACCCTATAGCCGTGGCGACCGTCAGTACTTGCCGGGGCCCAAAGGTTTGCTCAGAAGCCTGCGGCTGGCTCTATTGACTGCTGATGTGCAGAATACCAAGGCTACATAGCCTTGATTCCACCTGATGCCTCTTTAATCCACCGCCAGACACTCCTTGCTTCTTTATCTCACTCTTGCAGGGTAGTTTTCACCCGTGCTTTCCCCCTTTTGTCACTGTTATTCCATCTTTCTCTTCCTCTTTGTTTCCCTTGTTTGTGTATTTCTCTTTCTTGCTCTGGATCAAAGCATGTTAAGGGAGAATAAGTGCCGGTCCCCAAAAATGAGTGATGGTGGGCCCCACCTGCAACCACCAGCTTAAATCTGTAATTATGTGATTTGCAGCATTTACCGCATATTTGTGGATTTGTGGCATTTGTCACATAATCCATTATCTGCTGCATAATTTGCACACTTCCAAAAAATTCCTTCCGGCTCAAAATGAACAGAAGTTAATTAGAAAAAAAGCAAAACATGGTGTTGCACAGTAACAGATCCTCTGCAAAGGTAAACTGGTCAGACTTCAGTTGATCAGTTCTGTGATCCAGTGTTAAATTAGCAAGGTGAATATTTTACCCAAACAGCATTAATGTATGTTAAAATGACTAACTAGGAAAAATAGTAAAATAGTGCTGCCATATAATGTGCCGTATTATGCTGCATAATGTGTGATTTTGTGCCACGTAATTTAGTTAAGTCTGCCGCATAATTTAGTCCTCCATCGTTGTATATTCCCAGTGGCCCTATCTATAGCTGACTGCAGGAGAGAAAAAACAGGCACATCAGCTTAGTTAAGGAACACTCACGTTGAATACATTTATCAAATAGATGCTTTAAAAAAATATATTTTCATTGATTTTATTATATACTGTTAGTGATGACAATAGGATCCAGTAATAACATTTGTCACAAGTATTATCCACCAGGCTTCATTTCCTTCTAAGGACCACTAAGAACAGTTGAAACCTATGGAGAACCGATGGAAGAATCCAGGTAGGCATAGCTCTCTGTTGGCAGTAAATGGAGCTACCCCCACAATTATATACAGGGACCAGAGATGAAACTATGGGGCATATGTACAAGGAGTTAACGTCGCGTCTGCTGCACTTTCCCGCCGCTGATGCGGCGATATATTTTCCGCCGTATTCCCAAGCTGTCGCTAACAGCCGTTAGCGACAGAATTCAGGCGAAACCGTCCGTTTCCACCATCGCCACTCATGTTAGCGATAACTATCGCTAATGAGATGCAATGTAGGCGTTCCCGTGCAAAAACGCACGCTAACCACACTTCGCGATATTTACAATGATCGCCCAGGCCCGCGATACGTTCAGAAAACAGCCGCTAAAGCCCGTTAGGCCGCTAAAGCCCGTTAGCGGCTGGGACTTAAGACCAGAAAAAAGGTGGTCTTAAAAATGGTGAGAAAGAACAGTACAGAAGGGAGACTAGCCCAGAGCCTCATTTGAAGACCCACTGATGCCATGGAGGTACTACTCATGCAGCTTGGAGCACCAAGAAGGCCACAACAACCACTGCCTCTGCCCCCAGGACCACCACGGAGGCAGCGCCGAAGAAGACAGCGTGTCCATCGCACACGCCTCACCCTCACAGACTTAACGCCAGTGGATGTGATCGCCCACTACAGGCTCAAAAGGTCATCCATCCTCCGCATCCTGACCCAGATAGCCCCCAGGCTGCAGGCACCAGCAGAGCGGAGAACCAACATCCCTCCGCAGACAAAGCTGCTGGCAGTGCTGCACATGTTGGCCTCTGGTACCTTCCAACCAACAACTGCCAGAGTTGGGGGGAGTCTCACAGTCAGCCCTATCAAAGTTCCTCCCAATTGTCTTGGATGGCATCATCAGCCTGACACCCCAGCACCTACGCTTCCCCAACACTGCGCAGGAACAGCTTGAGACAAAGCAAGGCTTTTATGCCATTGCTGGCTTCCCGCAGGTGTTGGGGCAATTGACTACACACATGTCCTACTTGTGCCCCCTGCGGACACTGCACACATATACCGCAACAGGAAGCACACACATTCCGAAATGTGCAGGCAATTGTGGACCACCGGGGCTTGTTCACCAATGTCGTAGCCAAGTTCCCAGGGAGTGTGCATGATTCCTACATCTTCCGCCAGTCCCTCATCAACCAGCAGTTTCAGGATGGCATATATGGAAATGCACTGCTTGTTGGTAAGTACTAACTGAACACACCACACACCTCAAGTCCACAATCATAGAACTCACTAACGTGAGAATGCACATGTAGCAAATTTCATACAACATGCCTAGTAACATGTCCACCTACGATACACAACAATCCAAGTGACTGCGGTTTCTGGGGCTAGCCTTGTAGACAAACCATCCCCACAGGCACAGCCCCTCCGCCACACATTAGCAAATGCTGGGAGAGGTGGGAACCAAGAAGTTGCGATGGAGGGTCTGGACCTATGAGGAAAGTATGAACACAAGGCCGTGTCTGGCGGCGGTGTCCTGTATAGTCTTGAGCTTGCAGAGCACAGACTTGTCTATGCGGGCATATAGGGCGTTTCCGTAGTCCAATCTGATGGTAATGACTGCGTGGGTGACTGTCTTTCTTGACTCGGGGGGGGATCCATTTGAAGGTCTCATGGAGGATGCAGAGGGTGTGGAAGCAGCTGGAGGCCACGGCGTACACCTGTTGGTTCATGGAGAGGGAGGAGTCTAGTACGATACCTAGGTACCTGGGGTCGTTGGAGGGGGGCCTGCCGAAGGCGGTGGCCCACCAGGTGTTGTCATATGCTGATGGGGTGGTTAAGAGGATGAGGACTCATATCCCCTCTGCGTTGAGTACCAGGCAGCTGTTGATCATCCATGTTGCAACTTCCTGCAATCCTTCCTGGAAGCCCAGTCTGGTGGGTGTGGGTGCCTTGGTGAGGGAGAGTAGGAGCTGGGTGTCCTTGTAGGTGGTGAAGTCTTCTGGGTGTCTTGATGTTGCTCCAGTTCTTCTCCAGGCATCTGCAGATGCATCTGGCATCTTGGAGGTCGGTGGGGACCGAGGCGGCTATTCTTGCACGCTGTATGTTGGAGTTGCATAGCAGGGCAAGTTTGTATGCGCAGTTGGAGATCTATGTGTGGAAATCTCTGCCAGCGCCGTCGGTGTTGGCTGCAGCGGTGTGGGTGTTGCCGTTGATGGTGGAGTGGAGCAGCTCCTCGGTGACAGCTCCAGTTCCTTTGTGTGGCGCGGGCTGTGGGATTGAGTGGCTTGGGTTTCTCAATGAGGAAGTGTACGCAGTGGTGGTCACTCCATGGGGCTTGAGTGGTGTGAATGAAGTGGATGCTGTTTCCACATGCGAAGATGGGGTTGAGGGTGTGTCTTGCCTTGTGGGTCAGTGTGATGAAGATCTGGGTCAGTCCGATGTTTGCGAGCTTTGGCCAGAGGGTACTGGAGTTTGAGTTGTTGTGGTTTGTGAGGTGGAAGCTCAGGTCGGAAATGAGTACATAGTCCATGGAGTAGATGGCGTGGTGTGTGATGATGTTGATGGTGTGGGTGAAGCAGGCCCAGCCTCCGGGGGCTCTGCAGGTGAGGGTGCCGCGGAGTGTTGCTTTGTGGCTGGTCTGGATCTGGAAGTGCAGGTTTTGGGCGGTGGTGAAGGTCTGGCGGCAACGGCAGCGGGAGAATAGGACGTGAGTTGTGTCTGGTGTGGCTCCTGGGAGTAGCCGTGCGCTTTATAAATACCTAATTAACATAACATAACATAACATATTGGCAGTTGTACTTTCTCCTTGCGTTGACTTTGAGGAGGGCGGGTGAGTCGTAGCGCTAGACGGTAGGAGAACCAGGGTCACTGCTCCTGTTTGCGTTTTGCTTGCGGACGGGCGCAGACGGGATTGCCTTTGGCGCGCCGTTGGAGTGCCAGTGATGCAACCGCGCAGCGCACACAATAAAATAGGCTAGAGGGTAGGGACGGGCAGCTGTGAGGCAATGTAATTTCCATTGATACTGGTCAATTGTCTGAAGCTACACATGGCTAACCTGAATTCCAAAGTAGCACAAATCACATACCACAAAATATAAAAACTGCAAACACAGCATGCACAACAACTTATGGACACATCGCTCCATTACATGTTTCAGGTGATCAAGGATATGCACTCTCCCCATGGCTGATGACACCCCTCCGAGCCACAAACACCCAGGCCCAGAGGCAGTATAATTTGGCCCTTGGACGCACCAGGGCCATTGTGGAGCGTACTTTTGGCGTGCTAAAGTCACGTTTCCTGCGCCTTGACATCACAGGTGGCAGACTGTTGTACAGCCCGGAAATAGTGTGCAAGATAATCATAGCATGTTGTGTGTTGCACAATATATGTGTACGCACCAATGCCCCATGGATCCAAGTGCCAGATGCACCGGACGATGCTGAGGATGATGAAGAAGATGAGGCTGGTGCTGCACAACCCACAGTTTCTGCTGCAGGAACTGCCTGAAGGAACCGAATCATAAACAATTTCTTCACCTGAGCACGTCACAATGTGACAGTCCTGTGTGAAATTTATGTTCAAAAAGCACCTAAGCACAGTTTGTGTAATAAAACAACACAACACACATACCTTGTGTGCATGTTTATCCTCTGCATAAATACATCTCCCTGACAAGTGAAAGTCAAACGTTTTGCGGTAAGTATTGTACAATTGTAATTTTGAGGGTGGGAATGTCTTTTGTGGTTTGAGGTGCTTTTAAGGGTGTCATTTGGGCTCAGATATGCTTTTAGGGTGTCATTTGGGGTAAAATATGCTTTTTAGGGTGTCATATGGGGTAAAATGTTTTTAGGGTGTCATTTGTGGTAAAATATGCTTTTAGGATGTCATTTGGGGCAAATTATGCTTTTAGGGTGTCATATGGGGTAAAATGTTTTTAGGGTGTCATTTGTGGGAAAATATGCTTTTTAGGATGTCATTTGGGACAAATTATGCTTTTTAGGGTGTCATTTGGGGTCAGATATACCTTTTAGGGTGTCATTTGGGGTCAGATATGCTTTTTAGGGTGTCATTTGGGGTCTGAGATGAAATTACATCTAATACTGTTCATCTGTGTAAAAACTTGCACGTAGCGTGCAAAATCTTGCCACATTAACGCAATGTTTTTTTCAGTATCGCGATGGAAAATCTATCGCTACACACATTGAACAACACAAAATATTACCCCTAAGCCAATTTGCGTGCAGAATCTCATCGCAAAGTCAAAAAACGGGCCGCAAACACACAGGAAGTGATGTCTGCATGCTTCCTGGTTCCTGGAGGAGTGCTGTGCACTTTCACTTTCTCTTTTGAGCACATTGCTGGTGATTATGGAGAGTGTTTGAGGTGTATGGTGTTGTGGGCTGCAGATTTTTGATTGAGAGAGTGTTGCTGTGTCCTGTGAACTGTTGATAGTGTCTCTGTGAAGTTTTGTGTACTTGTTTTTACGTTTTTTTGCGTCTTGTCCTCAATCTTGTCGGGTGTTTGCCTAAGGAGTAGTTTAAATAATTACTAGTTGTTGGGGCATATATTGGGCATTTTTTCCTTAGTACTGGGTTTAGGTGTGTGCTGGGAGATGGTGGGTGTGGGCAGGGAGGACAGGATGTCAGAGGGGGCATTGAGGGGCTTCCTCTGGCTGGTGAAATTTTACCTGCCCTTGATGGTGGAGAGTGGGGGTCGTATCCTTTCTGGATATCCCGTCCATGTGCGGAAGGTCAGGTGGGAGCGCGTGAGAGCACAGATGCTGCGTGTCTCTGGTGTGGATAGGACTGTCCGCCAATGGAAACACCGATGGCAGGATTGCGTGGGCCGTGAGGGCGACCTGTTGGACCACCTGGGAGCCATCATTGGCCTACAGTGGGGTAAGCTCAACCTCAAAATTGATATATGAACGCTCATACGAAAAGCAAAAAATGCGGTGTGTGACACAATGGTGTATATGTGCACAAAAGTGGCGGAGTGAGGTGTTAGACGTCATGCCTTCACGCCTAATGTTGCCACATCAGAAACGCAATGGAGCACCATATGTACAAGCATACAGTGGCGGCTCGCCGAGGGAGTGCTGCGGGGCGGTGGTACGGGGTGGGGGAGGGGTAGGGTGGGGGGTAGTAGAGTCCAACATATGACGGACAGGAGTAAGGTAAGTAATTAAATAATTAAAACTATTTACCTTGCGCACGCTGCATTGCCAACTCGGCGATTCAGCGTGCGCAAGGAAAATTGTTTTGTTAATTTAATTACTTACCTTACTCCTGTCCGTCGTATGTCGGACTCCACTACCCCCACCCTGCCCTTCCCCCGCCCCACACCACAGCCCCGCAGCACTCCCTCGGCGAGCCGCCACTGCAAGCATAGTGTGCAGGCTTGCGTTTCCCCCTGCGCTGGCGCAACACTTAGCACTGTAGTGCAACGCTGGCACCCTTGCACCATAGTACGTGCAGGGCAAAGATTGTTCATGTATAGGAAGGGTGACTGTACATGAAAAATCCAAGGCATTGTTTTTTGGACATGTGTGCTGCACAAAAGGAATAGTAATAATGCATTCCTCCTTGTTTAGCAAAGTTAGGTACGCTGCCCTTGTACATAGGCTTCGTGTTACAATGGATGAGATAGGAACAATTGTTCTAGTGAAATAGGACATCTCCAGAATGTCATACACCACCAACAGTTGTGACACAGCCTTGTGCGATCTGCAGCGATGCTATCGTACACAGAGCATGTATAACATCATGTTGGCTGGAGAAATGGGGCTTTGGGAATGTGTCACCCAAGTAGTATGTGCAAATTTGTCAGCATCATTGTCTTGTTGGCCTAACTCCGCATTCTCAGGTTTTGTGGGAATGACAGGCAAAGTAGACACAATCATGTAGGCAACATGGACTGCAACAGTACAGTCACAGAGCATTGTCAGTGATGGTGATGAATTGTATGTTGAATATGACACTTGTGATTTGACGTATGATACCAACACACTTTTCTTTTCATGTCTCACAGCTGGAAGACAACTCATCACACAGGGGGACATCGACATCTTCAAGGACCCACACGCCACTGGTGAGTTCAGCCATTTATTATTGGCATTGTGAGATGTGATGGATATCTGGGTGAAATCATTGACGTTGTAGCATGCAGTATGGGTGTGCATCACATGTACCTTGCCTCCAGTGTGATGATGTTTTGTGGAAGTGTGAAGTGTGTACAAATCAGTAAGTGAAGATGGAGCGATGCATATGTCTTCCAGATGTAACTTTGCACATCCCCAGTCAGTGATACCCATGCAAGTGACATCTATGGGTTCTGTCACTACAGCACATGCATGTGGATTACAGAGCTTACAGATAGGACAGGAGACATGTGAGTGGTGTTGCTGATGAGTATGACCAGACATGGAATGCATGTATATCCTTGACTGAGATGACTGTGCAAGTGGGCCCGATCATGCCCAAGGAGGCAGTGGCTTTCAGGCCGTGTGTGGTCAGACACAGGTCTGCACAGTCTAATTGTAGGTATGCTGCATACCAGCTTCACAGAAGTAGCAGGGCGTAGCTTTAAGCCAAGGACATCAATGGAACGTTCCCCAAACACCTAGCAAAGATGGCCCTATGTATCTCATTGGCATGTTTTGCCACTGCAATGGTGTTGCCAAGCTGTCTCCTTGGGGTCGTTCCCCTGGTAGACTGCGGGGCAAATGTACAAGACCCTCTCGCCAAATTAGTGACATTACTCCGCTTGCATTTACACCGCATGCTTTTGCTCTGCAGTTATTTCTGCACAATATATTGTACAAGGCAGGCCTCTACAACGCAATTCGTTAAAACGCAATTCCCATTATAACACTATTACCATTATGACTCCAGGGGGCCGTTACTTTGGGGAATGCATTGTAACAGTTTGCGTTGTAAAACCCTGCATTGTAAAATTGTCAGTGGAGTAAGAATTGCGGATCAAAGACATGCAGATTTTGAAAAATTGAGTAAACTACGTTTCCCCCTCTTGCCAGCACCGCGTCACCTATTGCGAAGTTGTGGTAGAGAGAGGGCCTGCACCTCATGTACAAGTCAGTGTTCAGCCACCTAACGTGTTTCCATGTGTGCTGCTTGATGCAGCACAAATGTAACTGTAAGTAGGGCTGTTCCAGGATTGCTCATGTGCAGGAAGGGTAACCTTCCTACACATAAACAAGCCTCCCCTGCACACAGACACCCTTGCACTCTTGTGCAAGGGTGCCTGTGTTGGCGCTGAGTTGATGAACTTCTCACCGTCACTGGAGGACATGCAGGGCTGCACATGATTATTGTATATATGAAGCAGCACTGTGTTACAGTAGAGGATGAGCGAGGCGCTACACCCGGAGGGCTA
The DNA here is from genome assembly GCA_963921515.1 of Calotriton arnoldi. Lineage (NCBI taxonomy): Eukaryota > Metazoa > Chordata > Amphibia > Caudata > Salamandridae > Calotriton > Calotriton arnoldi. The sequence continues at coordinate 142,689 of CAWUFW010017363.1, forward strand.
ATGCCTCCCTCATCCAATTCCTTGTACATGTCACCCTCAGTCAGGGTATTTAAAAGCACCATCATTTGACACTGACAGTCTCATTTGGTTGTGACACTACATGTCACATGCCATGCACTGTCATGTCAGTCTCCCCAGCATGTTGTTACTGATACTGGATTCTACATTGCATTGTCCAGGTCACTTTCTAACTTCACAATGTTGCGTTACAGTGTAGGCTCCCATGTTTCACTGACCTTGTGTTTCTGATTTAAATGGAGAACATTGACATAGTCATCAGGACTCACATCTCATTGCTCTTATTTGACAGACAACATGTCGCCAAAGGAGTCCCACGCCTTCCAGGTGAGGAAGGACCGGTACCTCTATATCAGAAAGGTCTCAAAGGGGTATCGCAACATGGCACGGAGGTACCAAGAAGACCGGGCAGCTGGTAGTTGGAAGTCGGTGCCCGAGGCAATGACCCACGGTAGGCCGAGTGTCACACAGGCCATCTCTGGCCCCTCTGGCGACAGACGTGGCTCCCAGAGTGGACAGGCAGCAACACATCCCCCTTCAACAACACACACACAAGGGACAATGCCACCTGCACCAGCAGATCAGGTGGTGCCGTTCACTGTGCGGGACCGGCGCACAGTCATGGACAACAATGTTATCCTGGCTGAAATACGTTGGGAAATGGCAGAGCTTACCAGGCACCTGCAGGACATAAAGGCAGCCCTGGGTCTCCCATATTGAGCGGACATTTTGAGCCCCCATCTTCTCCTTTCCCCCAATGTTACTTATTGTTCTTAGTTAGTGTTAGGTAAGTATTTTGAGTGTTAGGTAGTGTAGTTGTAGTGTAGGTATAGTTAGTGTTAGTTTTAAGCTAGTTTTAGATATTTATTCTTCTATAGTATTTAGGGATAAGTTTCCTTTTCCTTTGGGTGGGGGGTTGATGTCTTTGTTGTTATATAAAAAAAGGAAAATCCCAAAAATATATATTTGTGTAGGTTAACTGTGTAGTTAGTGTATGTATAGCTTAGATGTCTTTGTCCAGCCTCAGGATGTGCTTTAAGGGTGGGAGGGGGTTGATATCTTAGATATGTTGTTGTGTGTTTAGGAATAGTTATGGTAGATAGTTTAGGTTATCATTCACTTTGTTCCAGTTAGTTTAGATTAGGTTAGTTGTAGTAGTGATTAGTGTTAGTTTAGGGTAGTTTGTTTGTACTTTTGTAATAAATGGTTACTACTTTAGAATTCTGGTTGCACTTAAGTCAGGGGTGATTTGGTGGAGTGTTGCTTTTTACCTTGTATGCAACTTATTCTATCACACGACAATCATTTGAATGTGTACGTGTGGTCATGACATGTTACTTAGCTGGATGGATAGTGTCAGGATACTTCAGTTATGAGCACAGTATACTTGCATGGGTAACATGGTGGCAAGTAGGAGTTACGGCCTAGTCTAGGGACACTCTTTTGTGAAGTTTGACATCTTAAGTGTGACTCACGGAGTTGGTCAGCACATTGTTGCCCATTTACAACACAACGTAGGGACATGGGCTTGAGCAGATCATGACACTGCAACTCTTATCCATCATGAAGATGGATGTATGCGCCGGGTACCACAGATTCCGTCCACCCCCTGCATATCACGAGCCTGGCGCAGAGTCCATCTACCATGCACAGACATTGGCACACTTGCTGCGTAGTGCAAGTGTGGCAGCATCATTTGAATTGGATCATCCTGTGCATGGAGGCTCAACCTCCTGCCCATGCAGAATGTTGTCATTTAGCGGATCGGATGTGCACAGCATATGGCAGTACAATGGGCCCGATTCACAAAAGTAATCTGAGACAAAATCCTAACTTGACGACTTTCGGTATTCACAAAAGGCATTTAGGAGTAGTAAAGTTAGGATTCCTAACTTTACTACTTCTAAATGCCTTTTGTCGTCAAGTTAGGATTTTGTCTCAGATTACTTTTGTGAATCGGGCCCACAGTTCTGCTGCACACAGGAGGGGGAATGTAGCGTTGCTCCCTGTAGTGCCAGTGTCATAGCCACTTCTCCCAGCTGCTACTTTTGGCATTGGCTCATAGTGATGCCACCCTTGAAATGGTGGTACAGCATCTGACTATATGCTAATTGCAGTGCACTATACATCCCTAGACACATTGCCCTATCCGCTCACAGTGGTCACAGCATGAGAGGGTTCCTTATTGACAATAAGGCATTGTTAGGCAACAGGAAGGGGCTGACTGAGGACTTGCACCAGGGCCGGCTTTAGCGCTGGTGGCGCCCTTTGCGACAATGTATGTTGGTGCCCCCCCAATGACCACCTCTGCCATGGATTCCCTCACTAGCACCCTTTAACAGTGCCCCTCAAGTCTCCATAACCACTGTCTCTCAGATTCATTTAGTTTTATAGCGCCACACATACCAGTGTAAGGTGTCGCAGCACTTTACATCACACACACATTGCACAGAGACAATCATACATGTGTAAATCAGTGTATAGGAAATGTTACATCAGACAGTACTACAAGGTGTAGCATAGGAGTGACATGTCATTTATACTGGTAGGCAATATAGTTTGAGTCCATATTCTGGAAAAGTACAAATTCTGAATTTAAAACATAACATAATTGTTAGGGGTTCTCTTTAATAATAAGAATTGTTTTCAATCCAAATGAACCCTTTTCACAAGATTAGGAAGATAAAAGACTGGGCAAAAAAACATGTAGCTCTAACATATCTTGCAGTTTGCATGCAGCTCTTAGATGATAGTTAATAACTCAATGTTCTATATTAGGATTTTGACTTATAAACGACAAGTTACAAAAGGAGCTCTCTTACAGAAGCAGTAACACACTGATCTATTTACATTATATGTGCTTTGTTATCTGCATAATACACGTTTTTAGCAGCAGGCATTTTAACCCTCTGCGCTACCTTAGTATGAGTCAAAACTTCCCCAAGACAAACCTCCGGTCTCTTTCCAGAAGGATGATTAATCACCAGAGTTAGCTTGACATTTTAATTGATGTCTGAAAATTGCTGGAGGCCAGGAACGCGGCAGCAGGTGCTTCTAAAATGAAAATATACATTTTCAAAAATGACGCCCCCACCCCAAGTCAACGCCCTATGCGGTGGCACCGATCGCACCGCCCTAGAGCCGGCCCTGACTTGCACTTTGGGGTGAGTCCCTATTGCCAACACCACTTCACTGAAGCAGACATTGTGGTTCCAATAGCGGCTGGTAGGCATATGCCCTAACGATTCTTCATCTATGTGAATATGGTGTGCTCCATCTTGAAATGTGACATGCAATGAGCCCCATCACAACAAGCTTTGTCCACCCCGTAGAGTGTGAGTAGATCGGCAAAGTAAGACTTTGTAGCAATGGTAAAGGGAGACACTACTTGTGGCACGCGACTGACTTGGACATATTTGCACGCATGCCTATTTCCAACCTGTACGTAGGGCTAAGTTGGAATCTTGCTAGAATATTGTATTTGAGCAATGACGGCACGGCTAGTTCACACATACCCGGTCATCTCACTGCCTATCTGGGACACAGTTAAACATGGACATTTCTCATATGTCCCTTGGTGTACTTTTTGAAGGATTCACTGCGCCACCATTTGTACAGACTTCTATGCTTGAATGGTCATAGACAACACACACATGTGTAACTGAAATATATATTTTTTAATGCGCATTGTCTCTGTTGGAGACTGGCCCAGTACTTGGCTCTAACAAGCCCCACATTCCAGAGATGCCCAGTGGAGGGCCTGACAGAGTACTTCAGGGGTGACATGTCCAGAGGAAGAGGTTGAGTTCAGTCAGCAGGCTGATTGCAGTGTCATTGGGAACCACACAAATCATGGCAGTCCATACTGAGGTCCAAGGTGAGTGTCGAAGAGTGGATCTGGGGACAGTGGAAGCTGATGTTCCGGGGCATGATGCTAAGCACTGATCCAAGGCAAAACAGTCCATTTGGCACAGATGGATGCTACCGCTTTCTTCTTCGCAATAATGCAGATTCATCTACATCTTCGTCCTCTGATGTGTCATGTGCCTCACATGTGCGTGCTGGTAGATTGGCTGCAGCACTGTGAGGCACTGACACATCAGGGGGTGGAGATGTCGATGTAGAAGCAGCAGCAGCATTCATCTGTGCCAAACCTTGATGCAGCAATGATAATCAGCTGCAGGGCATGGAAGATTTCAGCTACGTCTCGTTGGTGTGCAGCCGTGGCAGCCATTTGTTCCGCTTGCATCCGCTCCATGTTCTCCATTATCATTCGCATGCGGGCCAACTCCTGGCTGGCATCGCTGGAGCCACTCTGACTGGACAGTTGTTCTTGTCTCTGAGTCATGACTCCAGCGATGTCAGCCATGGAATGTCGGAGAGCATGGAGCGGACTGTGGGTGTCTGTGATGTTCTGTAGGTGGTCCCGAATGGCAGTCAGACACTCACATACGGCATCGAGTTTGGCCGCCAGGCTGTCAAACCCCACCCGCACCTGATCAGCCATCTCCTGCTGGACCTCTACCGCACGGCGTTGAAATGCCAGAAGTGGGTCATCAAGGTCCTGGGAGACAGCTGTGGTGGTAGGTGCTTGCTGGTGGGTGGTTTGTGCAGGGGGTGGAGTTTCCACGATGCAGCTGGATGGCCCTGCTTCTGGGGATGGGGTGCTAAATGAGTCTAGCAGCTGTTGGAGGGTGACCTGGTTGATGGTGGTGAAGTCCTCATCTTCATCAGTGAAGAGTGGGACAGGCTGCTGTACAGGAGGTGATGTTTCTCCCTCTGCAATGTGAAGGGGAGATGCAGTTAAATGTGTGTTTCAAGTATGATCATGCATTGGATGAGTTTACAAGCAGGCTGCATGACAATGTCCATTCTGACTGTTTAGGAGGAGATGCCTATTAGATGCCGGATAGTGAATATTTGTACAACATCACCGATGTGACGTTGTAGTTGTACATTATCATCTCAGAGTTTACAGCTATACCAAATGTGAATGTCCAATTGCTATGCACAAGCGGCACCAGATGTGTCCTCTGTTCAGTAGTGAAGGTGAAGAAATTTGTACCAGATTGTAGTCAATGTTGATTTGCTCTGATTTATGTGTCTGTGCACTGCATTGTGGGAGAGTCACCCCTGCAGCGTTGGTTGTACTGCCCATTATCCCTTTCAGCCAGTGAGCCTTTCACTTATGTTCATTTGCAATGATGAGATGTTGCAAGCTGGAGTAAATATGGGTCTTGGACAGAGTTGGGACACTTGTGCATTGTTTGGCAGCAGATGTCTTCTTTACATCAGGGGTTGTATGTACACGAGGAAGTGTCAGAGTGTGACCTGCTCCTTTAAGGATGAACTCCACACTCAGCCAATTCAGTGACCATGGCGTGCACCATGTTAAAGTGTTTAGGGTGCAGGCATGAATTCATCATGCACTGTCACTTACCTTGTCAGTGTGGCTCACAGACAGTCAGCTTTGCTGGGTAGTGCACATGTGCATGGGTTTGGTACGATAATGGTTATGTGTGAGGAGGGACCCCTTTAGGCAGATTGGCAATGATGAGATACTTGCTGTTTCTATGTGTGCTGCACAATGCAGTACACATGTACATCCAGGTAGCTTAGGCTCTTGTGATTTCTCTTGTGTGCATGTCGTCAGTCCTGTTTTTCCTTGCATGCATTGCTTGCTGCCTTCCTGTTGGCTTACCCGTTGTGAGTGTAGTGCAGCGTGAGTTTCTATTGTTGCAGGCTGAACAGACAGTGACAACACCCATTACCCTCAATCTTGGGCCCATGTGTGGTGTGTACGTGGGCCTAGATTTGATGGATGTGGATTTCCAAAGGCGTATTGGTGGTGCTCAGGCCCTATCATCCCCCTACCCCTCCCATGAGATGCAAATGGCAGGCTGATGTGTGTTTGTGTTTTTGCCACGCAGATGGTCACATGGATGATACATGCTGTCCTGGTTCAGATTATTGAATACCGGGGTTTTTGTGTGGATGATGACAGACATGACTGCATATTTGTTCACTGAAACTGTAGACTTAACGCAGGCCTCCCGTTACATCAGGAGTAGAAGTTATCAAGCCTTTGTCAGCAGTGGCTTCTCCTAGCACAGCCGTATCCTGCTGGTCTGCTATCGGTGTTGTTATGCGGCACTCTTCCTCATTCACCATATATACTAAATCTTTCTCTATAAGATTTTTTCCCCCCGAGGGTCGTCATCTCCTCTATTTCATTGTCACTTTCTCCCCCTCAGCTGCCTCTTTACCGCTCAGTATACTGGCAGCAGCGATTTGAATGTTTTCGGTCATACACTCATTAGATTGTTCACTGAGAGTCATGTCTGAATTGCTACAATTAACTGCGTTTACAATTCCTTGTTGAAAATCAGTCGCAAGAAAATCTACATGCTGATTACTCAAACCAGTGTCCTGCAAAGTCTCAGCAACTGAGCTATTTATTCGATTCGGACCTTGCACACAGTTTATTTGCATTAAAGAAACATTACCTTGTATCAGTGTAGGTTTCGACAAATCATTGCTTTGATCCTTACTTTGATCCTCAGAGGGAGAGAGAGTAGGAGCTGCAACGTTGTTTTCCTCACAGCCATCTTCACAGCCATGTTCCGCCTGCACTGCCTCCATCACAGCAACAGCCATAGTTTGTTCCACCGAAGGGGGGGCGCAAGCCTGTATAACACCAGCCGCCTTATTAGACTGGATAAACTTAAAAACAGACTTCCCCAGCTGAGATCTTCCCCCTTTCCCCTCATTATGTACACGTTGGTCAGGCACATCAGAAGATTTAATTTTCCTGTTTTCCGGAGTAGCAGCAGAAACTGCTGGAGCGCGCTGATTTCGTCCTCGAGGGGGAGCCATGCCTGCCTGCAGATAATGTACCCCCGGCCGGCAGAGCGAACCAAGGCTAAGTGAGCTTCGTCGCGTCACCCGCAGAGTCCGCGAAGCCCAGCTCGCAGCTCTGCAGATTTGCAGCAGACGGCAGGCAGCAATAATCATCGAATTTTCCCCAATGCTTTCCCAGTGCTTCTATGACTTTCCAGCCGCTCGGTGATCTGTCTGAGCCTCCCCGGCAACAATATCGGCTACGTCGGAAGCATCAAAGCTGAAAACAGTAACAGTAGCAGTAGCGGGAGCAAACGCGTATGCAGACTCTCAGCGGCGGCTTCAAACCGCCATCTTCCTTCCCCCTTAGCTTCTACTCCTGATGTAACGGGAGGCCTGCATCATGGTACGAGAGCAAATGGTGCTCTGAAAAATAAACAGACGGATGTTGTTACTGGGCCTAATAAAGGGGCCAAGCAGAAAAAGAAACAAAAAGCCAAAGAGCAAACTTCAGCATATTCTAATGTGTCAAAACTACCAGACAACGGTGGCCGCCCTAGCAAACTCAGCCCTTTCCGAAAATGGGTCACCGCAAAAGGGGATGTCAAAACTCTTATTTCGAGACTATCCGGCTCTTCTCCTAGTAATGAGGTGTTACCTTCTTCTAGTTCTAGCTCTGGTTTGACCAATCAAACGGATACTATATTAGAGGGTCTATACCAAGCTGGAAGTATGGTAGCTACCGGATTAGAACCCTTTTCTTCTCCAGTAGTCTTTGTTACCTCTAATACCTCTAATAAAGAAGGAGATCAATTGGCAGTCAATACCAACACCAACACCACGGAGCCTTCTTTGACTACTATCCTCCAACTGCTCCATGAACAAAGAGCCTAGATCCAAAGCAGCTTTAGTCAGGCCAGAGCAGACAGCTGCCTGATACAACAGGGTTTGTCAGAGGTCTCAGTTAAGGTAGCTGCTCTTACACATGAAATAACAGAGGTACAACAGCGTTTATCAAATGCCGAAGATACTGTTGCGGCAACAGTAAATACAATGGAAATACATGAAACTCATCTCTCATTTCTCAGAAGCAAGGTCGAAGATCTCGAAAATAGACAACGCAGAAATAATCTCCGACTTTTTGGTATCCCTGAAGAAAAGGAGGGAGCGGACCCTCGGGCTTATATTGTTCAACTATTCCAAAAGTCATTCCCAGATCTCTCTGATTGGGATTGGGATTCCCAGATTCAAAGGGCCCATAGACTTCCTCTATTTCTGAGTCAAGAGGCAAGAGTAAATAGACAACATCCCAGGCCTATGATTGTCTATTTTGGGAACTTTCTACTTAGACAAGCCGTTTACTTTCGTGCTCATCCAGGGATGACCAACTCACTTGTATTCTCTGTGAGATCAGACCTTTGTAAAGAAACAATGGAACGACGCTGGAACCTACGCCAATTGATTGATCCCATGAAGGCAGCTGGTGCACAAGTGTTCCTTCAAGAGCCTGCAAAACTTAAAGTCATACGTGGTGGACACACCTGGATGTTCCATTCAACTGCAGAGGCTCAGAAAATCCTCAACTCTTGGAAAACCTCAGGGAGACCGGACTCTTAAAAACTGAGAGTACATTTAAACGACTTCTTATTGGCTTATCGGCTTCTCTTAAAAACAATTTCTTTTCTGTTCTCTCTTTCTTTTTTCTTCTCTGGCTCTGTCAGGCTCTGTTTATTCATTTCATGATTACCTTATACGATAACTCATGTATGACTGGTTGTATTTCGGGGGCCTTCATTTGTTTTTGACAGGGCCAATGCTAAATATGTAGCGGGTAGCTCATGCGGACGCAACGCTCTCTTTGGCTGTCAGGTCCATCGACAGCCTGGTTTGGGGTGGTTCCTTCTCTCGGATACTGGGTGGGGTGGGGTTGGGTGTGGTTTTGGGTGGTTTGGTTAGTGGGGGTTAAGTTAAAAATGTCAAAGGGAGTAAACAATGGAATAATGTTTGATCTGAGCTTCACTGTTTATAAATATAATATTGCTAACATTTATAGTTCAGGACTCTATCAAAGTATGGCTGAAACAATTATGTGCTTGCTTAAGGCAACTGAATGGATTGTAGAATTCTCTATTAGAATGTCAGAAGGGCAGTTATTTGCACCACTTATGTCCCGAATTCCGATATTTTTTATCATAGCATTGTTAGTACTGTTGCTGAATATAGTTCTGAGGTCTATAAACCCCTGGCTGCAAAAATTTCTTCCTTGTTCTGACGCAAAGGATAACTTGCGGAACTGTGCTATGTGGGCCTTAGCTTTTTTTACGATTTATAAATGGGGCTAATCAAAATCATATCTTGGAATGTTGCCAGACTGAATTCAGTGAACAAACGCCAGATGGTACGGGCAGAACTCCAGAATTACAAACCCCATGTCGTCGCTCTGACCGAAACACATTTGGCATATAAGGATAGGCACCTTCTAAAACAGATGGGCTATAAGATAGCGGTTTGTACTTCACAGATGGTGTCCATTAGAGGAGTTGCTTTGCTAGTCGATAAAAAGCTTGACTATACTTTGCTTAGAACTTCCCATGATATTAGAGGCAGATGGATAATTGGATAATTGCACAGCTGCTTATCCAGGGTCATAAGCTTGTAATATGCGTAGTTTATGGTTCAAACCTGGATGACCCATCTATCTTTGATTCACTATCTTTGGATCTTTTTGAGTGGCAGGGGATCTAATTATTATGGGTGATTTTAATTGTACTATGAACCACACATAGACTCAACTAATCAAGGAGCATCAACTAGAATGAGGAAGGTTAGGGCTGCCATTGTGGAAATGGCTCGACTGAATGATTTGAAAGATATATGGCGCCTATTGCATCCTTTAATACCTGGTTATACTTACTATAGCATACCTCACCGACAATACTCAAGAATTGATATGATTTTTGTTAGTAACTCTATCCTCAATATAGCTAAATGTAAAATTTGCCCCAAGATAGCCTCAGATCATAATCCCCTGACACTGACACTCACTTTTAGTTCATCTAATAAACAAATACGCCAATTCTCTTTCCCTCGCTATCTGTTGACGGATACAGAATATTTATCTTTTATGAAGGAAAGTATTAACAACTTTTTAGCTGATAATGAAGGCTCTGCTTCTCTTTTTTCTGTCTGGGACTCACCTAAAGCTTTTGTAAGAGGAGCTACCCAACAGTATGTCTGGAGACAAAACCGTATTAAATATCAGACAAGTGATGACACTAGAGCAGAAATCCGACAATTAGAAATAGCACATTCGGACGAAATTAGGCGAGGGAATATTCAAAAGATCTTTGCTCCCACACATTCTCAAACATATTTACTTTTAATTGAGAAACGTGCTGTATTAGGACGGTCTCTAAAAGATAAAACTGCGGCTTACTATAATAAAAATAGAGTTCTTCAATATGAGTATGGCGAACAAGTAGGCAAAGTGCTTGCACACCTACTCTCTGATAAAAGGGCGGGGCGAGTAATAAAAAGTATAAGAGGAACTGGTGGATTACTTTATACACACCCAGAAGAGATATTAGAGCAATTTTCAAACTTTTATCAGGCACTTTATAGCAACCCTGACGTGTTCGACGTAAGGAAATTTATTGAATACATGGATAAATGTAAATTTCGTGAAACTATCCACAGATTAGAAATAGATCAGATACTAGATCTTAATTTAGATATTACAGCCGAGGAAATATCTGATGCTACCGATGCACTTCCGTCGGGCAAAGCGGCAGGTGAAGACAAAATACCGTTGGAATTTTATAAAATATTTAAGATCAGCTTAGCCCCTATCATGTCTCAGCTTATGAATCATGTTGGTGTAAAGGGGATGGTGCCGAACTCGTGGGATATGACAAATATTGTCTTCTTTCTGAAAAAGAGCAAGCCGAGGGAAGAGTGTGGGTCATATCGACCGATTTCATTAATCAACGCTGACGCGAAAATCTTCGCAAAAATATTGGCTATGCGCCTTGCACCTTATATGGCACAATTAGTCTCTGACCAACAACATGGATTCATATCCGGCAGGGACACAACTTCTCATGTGAATACAGCTCTAGTTGCTTTTGATGCCGCCTCCAAACTTAATAAGGACTTAGGAATGATCATGCTTGATGCTGAGAAAGCATTTGATCGTGTAACTTGGGACTGTCTCTGGGCTATACTCTCAGCATATAACATTCATGGCCGCTTCTATGACTGGATTCGTGCTCTGTACAAAAGCCCAGTAGCTAAATTAATTTATTTAAATTATCAGTCCGCTCCTTTTTCTATACTGAGGGGTACTCGGCAAGGGTGCCCTCTATCACCTTTATTATTTGCTTTATATATAGAGCCATTTATCAGATCATTAATTACTAACTCACAAATTCTTCCAGCTTTATTAGGCTCTGAAGAATTAAGAGTGACGGCCTACGCTGACGATATTGCCGTTTTCTCGGCGGACCCAGCCAGGGCTATAGAGGCTATCCATATTGAAGCTAGCACATTCGGAGACTTCTCTGGGTATACATTAAATGTTAATAAGACTCAGATTATTTCCAACTTTCGGGCAAACAGGGTAATGATTGGTGTTGTTACGACAGCAACCTATCTAGGAGTACTGATCTCCACAGATCTGGGACAGGTTATTAAACTGAACTATGAGCCTTTATTTAAAGATATGGTTACTAAAATGAAGGAATGGCATAAACTTCCTATCAGCATCATAGGACGTTGCAATATCGTTAAGATGATTATTTTGCCCAAATTTCTTTATTTATTTAGGGCAATACCACTGCGTGTCCCGAATTATTTCTTTAAAAAATTGGAGGGGGCTATCAGTAGTTTTATTTGGAGTTATAAACAACCAAGACGTGCTATAAAATTTTTAAAATTACCTTACAGATATGGAGGACTACAATTACCCGATTTTAAAACATACTTCTGGGCCTCTTTTGCAGCACGCCTTAGCGATCTCCTCACTCCGAACAAGCCACACTGTTGCTATAGTCTTGCCGTTGGTAATGATAGTACTATGTTTTTATACAGGATTCATGATCCAAACTACTTTAAAAGAGTAAAATTCAAGACATTGAGGGACATAGCGTACATATGGCGGGATATAACAGTTAGGTGCAACTTACCTTTGACGCATCTTTGCATGCCATTATGGAGCAACCCTTTGCTCCCGGAAATCTTTCATGACATGCAAGCTAAATCCTGGAACATCAACAGACGCCGATACGACGCCAGCACCCTCCACGCACTCAACCCCGGAAAAGATCACGCCTGCTACCAGGCCACCCCGAAGCGCACCCAAGGGCCCTTCACCTGCCGGAACTGCAGCTTCGCCAGCACCCGCCCCGCCAAACCACCGCCCAGGAAAGAACCCAACTACCTCAGATGCATCCTCCTCAACACCCGCTCCGCCCGCAAACACGCCATCGAACTCTGGGACCTTCTCGACTCAACCTCCCCAGACGTCGCATTCCTGACGGAGACCTGGCTGAATCCCGCTTCAGCCCCCGACATCGCCATTGCCATCCCGGACGGATACAAGATCACCCGCAGGGACCGCACCAACGGAGTCGGAGGAGGCATCGCCATCGTCCACAGGAACACCCTCAGAGTCTCAACCAACACCGATGACACCCTCAGCACCGCCGAACACATGCACTTCCAGATCCACACCGATCCCAACACCACCCTCAGAGGAACCCTCATCTACAGACCCCCGGACCCCGACCACAGTTCAGCGATTCCATCGCTGACTTCGTCAGCACACACGCCATCGCCTCCACGGACTACATCCTCCTCGGGGACCTGAACTTCCACCTCGAGAACAACAAGGACACCAACTCCACCACCCTGATCGACAACCTCGCCACCCTCGGACTCAGACAGCTCGTGACTACACCCACCCACGCCGCCGGCCACACGCTCGACTCCATCTTTTCCACAAGCCCACACGTCTCCTTCAACCACACCTCCGAACCCCACTGGACTGACCACCACTGCATCCACTTCACCTACAGGAAGCCCACCACGCACCACCGCACCGAACAAATGCCTCGCCGCTGCTGGAGCAGAGTCACGGAAGACCAGCTAACCACAACCCTCACCCTGAGCCCACCCGCCGAACCCTCCGACCCCGACACCGCCGCCCGCAACCTCAGACAGTGGATTGACGACTGCGCCAACACCCTCGCCCCGCTCAAGAATCCGCCCAACAGCCACACCAGCAAGAAAGCCACCTGGTTCACCGAAGACCTCCAGGCCTCCAAACGAACATGCCGAAAACTGGAGAAGATCTGGCTCCACGAACGGACAGCGGACAGCTACGCCGCCCACAAGAGCGCCACTCGCAGTCACCATCACCTCATCAGATCCGCCAGAAGGGCCTCACTCAAAGACCGCCTAGACAACAACGCACACAACAGCAAAGAGCTCTTCAACATCGTGAAGGAACTCTCCAACCCCAGCTCCAACACCAACGACATCCAGCCGTCGCGAGACCTGTGCGACTCACTGGCCAACTTCTTCCACCGCAACATCGCCGACATCCACAACAGCTTCAACACCACGACCGCCCCGGCAACCACCGAGACCACTGCCCCCACAACCACCAACCGCCTGCTCTCCTGGACCAACATCAACGACGAGGACACCAGCGAGATCATGAACACCATCCACTCCGGTTCACCGCTAGACCCGTGCCCTCACCACATCTTCAACAAAGCCAGTACAGCCATCGCGCCCCATCTCCGGAAAATAATCAACATCTCCTTCGAGACAGCAACCTTCCCGGAAAGCTGGAAGCACGCCGACATCACCGCCTTACTCAAGAAACCCAAGGCAGACCCCAAGGACCTCAAGAACTTCCGACCCATCTCTCTGCTCCCGTTCCCCGCGAAGGTCACCGAGAAAATCGTCAACAAACAACTGACCCGCTACCTCGAGGAGAACAACATCCTGGACCCTTCCCAGTCCGGCTTCCTCAGCAACCACAGCACCGAAACCGCCCTCATCGCCGCCACCGATGACATCAGGACCCTGCTAGACAACGGAGAAACAGCAGCCCTCATCCTCCTGGACCTATCAGCCGCCTTCGACACGGTCTGCCACCACACACTACGAACACGCCTTCACGGCGCCGGGATCCAAGAGAAGGCCCTGGACTGGACCACATCCTTCCTTTCCGGCAGAACACAAAGCGTCCGCCTCGCCCCCTTCCGATCCAAGGCCACCAAGATCATCTGCGGCGTACCCCAAGGCTCCTCCCTCAGCCCAACGCTGTTCAACATCTACATGGCACCCCTCGCCCACGTCGCCCGACAGCACAACCTCAACATCATCTCCTCCGCCGACGACACCCAGCTGATCCTCTCCCTCACCAAGGACCCTCACCGCCAAAGCCCACCTCCACGAAGGAATGAAGGCCGTCGCCGAATGGATGAGGACCAGCCGCCTGAAGCTGAACTCGGACAAGACGGAGGTCCTCATCCTTGGTTCCAACCCTTCAGCCTGGGACGACTCCTGGTGGCCAACATCACTGGGAACAGCCCCGCCACCCACCGACCACGTACGCAACCTAGGGGTCATCCTCGACCCCACCCTCTCCATGACTAAGCAGGTCAACGCCGTTTCCTCATCCTGCTTCAACATCCTCCGAATGCTCCGCAGGATCTTCAAGTGGATCCCCACCGAAACAAGAAAAACAGTCACCCAGGCCCTCGTCACCAGCAGGCTGGACTACGGAAACGCCCTCTACGCAGGAACGACGGCTAAGCTCCTGAGACGGCTGCAACGCATCCAGAACGCCTCTGCACGTCTTATCCTCGACATCCCCCGACGCAGCCACATCACACCCCACCTGAGAGACCTGCACTGGCTCCCTATCAACAAGAGGATAACCTTCAAGCTCCTCACCCACGCACACAAAGCACTCCACAACTCCCGGACCAGCCTACCTCAACAGATGACTCAGCTTCTACACCCCCACCCGCCAGCTCCGCTCGACCAGCCTCGCCCTCGCCACAGTCCCCCGCATCCGGAAAACGACCGCCGGCGGCAGATCCTTCTCCCACCTTGCCGCCAAGACCTGGAACACCCTCCCCACCAACCTCCGACAGACCCAAGACCTACTGGCCTTCAGAAAACTCCTCAAGACCTGGCTCTTCGATCAGTAGCAGCACCACCCCCCTCTTCCCCCAGCGCCTTGAGACCCTCGCGGGTATGTAGTGCGCTTTATAAGTGACATGATTGATTGATTGATTGATTGGTATTAATCAACTCAATCATTTATATAATGCTACTGGCTTTCTTACTTTCTCAGACCTTCAGAAGTCATATGGTATCCCCAAAAATATGTTTTACAAATATCTACAAATTAGAGACTGTCTATGGGGAGTAGAGAAATCAGGCACCCTATAGGTTCGGATATACTGAATTACCTACACTCAGAGGGAAAACTGACCATCAGTAAGGCTTACCAACTATTTTCTCAAATATGGGAGAATGATAGCCTTAAAACAGCGTCTAAGTGGAGTGAGATATTGAGACAAGATGTAACTCCTGTGGATATTGAAGAATCTTTGGAGTGCTTAGACACTGCGATATGTTCTATTAATTTAAAACTGTATATATGCTTTATTATACTCCAGAACGTATAGCTAAATGGACAGACCCTATTAGTATCAATTCAAATGACAAATGCAAATGCGCCAAGTGCGGACTGGTTGCTGCTAATATCCTACATATGTTTATTACTTGTCCGGTCTTGACTGATTTCTGGAAGGATGTCTTTTGTATAATAACTGCCCGTTTAAAAATTAATTTACACTTAACGGATAAAGATTTGATACTTGGCTATAAGCCAGACGTAGTCCTGGGACTGAGATCTTTTATCTCAATTATTATAGCAACAGCAAGACTTTGCATTGCCCGCGAATGGATATCTAAATTTCCACCAAAAGCTTATGAATGGTGGGCAATGCTAAGGGAGATTTTTGAAAGGGAGATGGCTATAGCTAAAAGCAGAGATATTCGCTCTGGAAAGAAGTTTAATCGAATTTGGGGTCCTATGTTAAATTGACTAACTGTCTCATGTCAAAATATTGCATTTCTCCTTTTTTTTTTTTTTTTCTGTCTTTTTCCCCTCCGTTTTCCTTTGTTCACTTTTTATTTGTTTAATGCAGTATGATTCTTTTTAGAAGCTTGGTTTTCTCTTCTGTTTTTTCCTTTGTTACTTACTCCCTTTGATGAAATAAAAAATGTATTAAAAAAAAAAAAAAGAAACTGTAGACTTAACAAACCGACAGGTTGACATGCACATCATGGTGTAATGGGCAACTCACACCAGGACTGATGTGGAATGCTGTTTTCTGTATGGCACATGTGTACACTTGTATTTAGAGGAGTGGATTTTGACCTAAGGGGTGATAGTGCCATTTAGCTACTTGTCATTATTTGGTGCTACTTTGCTATTCTTGCTTGTTGTCATACTTAGGATGTCATCCTTCTTTACAGGGACATTGTAGTTCTGTGAGTATGGCACACAGACAAGTCATATAGTACATATATGGGTGACACATTTCTGATATGCATAGTCCATGCACTGTAGTGTTGTAGGCATATCCCCCCTGCTCATAGTATGACATCACATTTGGACTCAAGTCTGCTGAATGTGTGCATTGTGGGATATGCACCTTTTGGACAGATGGCTACATGATCACATTGTTGTGATAATGCATGTGTTTATGGTATACAGACTCACTAGATGCTTTCTCACTTGGTGTACACAGGACTGCATCTCATGAACAAGCAAGGGGGCACATTGACTGTAGATGTGGCAGGATGTCGAAATGGCCCCCTTGCCTCAACACCACGCATATGCATGTGCCCATGTGTCTGAGTTGTGTGCAACATTTTGTATGTGCAGTAAGGTCCCCCCTGATCCACATGCACATTCTTGCACACGACTCAGACACACAGGTGCATGCATATGTGTGGTGTTGAGGCAAGGGGGCCATTTTGACACCCTTCCGCATCTCCAGTCAATGTGCCCCTTTGCTATTTGATGTTGCACTTATTTTGTGGTCTGATGTTAATCTTGGACTCTATTTTTTGTGTACTTTTCAGTGCACATTTCCAGGTCTGTGAGCCCACCAATATGTGTCTTGCAATGTATTGGTTGAGTAGGGTGATATGTGTCTATGCCACCAGGGAGAAGGGTATCCGTGACATGATCCGCAGTCATTGTGGGTGTGCACTGAGAGATGTTTAATTGGGCATGAGTGCCATTGGGACCATCCACCCCGTCCCCCCAGTCACTGGTTGTTACTCACCCTGTTGCTGATGTGTCTGGTCCTGTTCAGCAGTATCCTGTCCATCACTCCAACCACTGTCTCCTCGCTGATGACAGCGGACACCTGTTCCTCCAACGCATCCAGCTCCTCCTGTGGCGCTGGATTCCCACCTCCAGTCTGCATTGCTGCTTTGAGATTTGCTGCAAGTTTTGCCTTGGTCTTGCGCTTAGCATCATGCCAGCGCTTCTTGCAGTCATCCACTGTCCTCCTCCCCTCCGACAGCATTCACCTTGGCTGCGATGGACTGCCATATTGCATTTTTTGTTCCCAATGACACTGTGGAGCTGACAAAAAGCTGTTGTTGTTTTTCTGTCACCTCCGCAATCAGGACCTGGTTTTCCTGCTGACTGAACCGGGTCTTCCTCTTCTCCTTGCCCTTCCCCTGGGTCTCTGCCTGGTCCTCCGGGGTGTTTGGGGGGTGGTTGTTTGCTTCGGTACTGGGTCCAGCTTCCTCCATGGTTCTCCAAATCTTCATTTTTTTTTTTTGGGGTGTTTGGGCTACATAGCGGGCATTTTATCGTGGTTTTGTGGCCCAAACGTGGAAAAAAGTTGAGTCACGCTGATTAGCGTGCAGTTTCTGGCCGCTAATTGGCCTTTCGCCACTTTTTTCACGTTAGCGTCAGGATTTTTATCGCTGTGCCGCTGTTCTTTACGCGGGAAAGTTCACACGGTAAGATAAACTATCACCATTTAGCGGCGTGTTGGAAATACGCCGCTAACACGGCGATAGTTAACCGCGGTACACGGTGATAAAAAAACTAACGCTAACTTGCGTTAGCGATAGTTATCGCCAAATCTTGTACATATGCCCCTATGTGTCCGTGCGTTTCTTACAGCAATCTATTCCACCATAGTGTATGTTGAGTTCAGATATATCCAACCAAGTAATTACATTGCAACCTTCAGGTATAGGTACTTACTGGAGAAAGGGGACACCCATCTCCATACATTACACCCAGTACCGCCGCGCCCTCCCCGTCGGTTGTCATGTAGATACTTGGACGTGCGTTCACACAATTTGTAAACATATTAAGGTCTGTGGCCAAATGTGTGCACAGCCAGAAAGTTTGTATATCTGCATCACAGGACATTTTTAGATTGAGAATTGCATGTCTACTTTTGATTTCAATAATGTATATATCCGATGAAATTAGCTTTTATGTATGGCACTTAGTACCATAAACAAATGTATAAGTGCTTCAAATAATAGATGTTATATTTTCTAGTTTAATGCCACTCAAGTTTGCTGACCTCAGAAGCATGGGCGGCTGAGTTTAATTTGCTGGAGTTTTAGCTCGTGTCCTGCAGGTTACAGTTGATTCCATCGGCCAGTGTTTAACTCACTGAGCCATATTGCTATCGCACTTTATTTAGACAGATAAAACATCTTTGGATTCTTATTCAAAAACAGTAATCTAAGTGCTGCCCCAAAATTAGCAGCCACACAGTATTGCCAATATCTCCAATAGTTAAAGCACCCTTGAGGGAATGAAACATTCAGACATTTCTAAACATGCATTGTAAGAATGCCAGAGCTAGATGTACTCTAGGAATGCCAGATCTATGTGAGTACCTATATTATTAACCTTTTATACAACACTTACCTAGAAGTGTTTATTACTATCAAAAGAAACTCTATTTGGCAACCTTAAAATAACAAAATATTGAGAAAAAACAGTTAAGATTCTAAATGTATTTCTTCCAGTTTGCATGCGGATCACTGGTGATAGTTCATAATTTACTGAGCTTTTGTTTTTTAACAAAGAACTGTAACTTGTGACCTCCAGGTAAGACATGAATCTCAGCATCAAAGGCAGTAACCAGCCGAGCTATCTACATAAAAAAGAATTTATAAACTACATATTGCACACTGTGCTTTACAGCAGGCACATCAAAACCTCTATGCTATTTATTTATGATGAATCAAAACTGTGATTTGACTGCACATAGATCTCTCCAGCATGTGCATTAACCACCAGAGTTGCATTTAAAGATTCTGAATTACCACAATAGAGCAGTGGGGTCTAATTCTTTAATTTTATGAACGGTTCACCATTAATATTACTTTTTAGTACTTTTTGATACCTATAGGTAAATAAAATGAAAAAAGTGGAGATCTTTCTTCATACACATTTTGTGGTGGGCTGAGTGTAGTGAAAGATTGGTTTAACCGAGAGGCTAATAAGTTAAATTAGCAAAAATAAATATATATTTTGATTTGGTTCACTTTAGTATTCAAAATGTTGCGCTCATCCATCCCACCCATACAAAGTTCTGGAAAGGTGATGACTATGGTGAAGATGCTGATGGTGGCACCTGTGACTGCAGCTATGTCCTCTCCCCTGCACCCCTCATGCATAGTTCTGTAAAGGTGATAAGTATGGTGAAGATGCCAATGGTGGACAGCTGTGAGTGCAGTTGTGTCCTTCCCACCCATGCAAAGCTCTTTAAAGGTGAGTATGGTGAAGATGCTGATGGTGGACATCTGTGACTCCAGCTCTCTCCTTCCACCCCCCTTGCCCCCCTGCATAGTTCTGTGATGGGGGTGAGTATGGTGAAGATGCCGATGGTGGACACCTGTGACTGCAGCTGTGTCCTTCCCACCCCCTCCCCGCCCGTGCATAGTTCTGTGATGGGGGTGAGTATGGTGAAGATGCCAATGCTGGACACCTGTGGCTGCAGCTGTGTCTTTCCACCCCTGCAAAGGTCTGTAAAGGTGAAGAGTATGGTGAAGATGCCAATGCTGGACACCTGTGGCTGCAGCTGTGTCTTTCCACCCCTGCCCCCGTGCATAGTTCTGTGATGGGGGTGAGTATGGTGAAGATGCCAATGCTGGACACCTGTGGCTGCAGCTGTGTCTTTCCACCCCTGCCCCCGTGCAAAGGTCTGTAAAGGTGGTGAGTATGGTGAAGATGCCAATGCTGGACACCTGTGGCTGCAGCTGTGTCCTTCCACCCCTGCCCCCGTGCATAGTTTTGTAAAGGTGGTGAGTATGGTGAAGATGCCAATGCTGGACACCTGTGACTGCAGCAATGTCCTTCCACCCCCGTGTCCCCTTTGCATAGTACTGTTGAGGTGATGAGTTTGATGAAGATGCTGATGGTGGACACCTGTGACTGCAGCTGTGCCCCCGTGCATAGTTTTGTAAAGGTGATGACTATGGTGAAGAAGCTAAGTGACAGAGGCCTTTGTCTGCAGGTGTGTAGTTTTTCAAGCTGGACTCAGGCCAAGAGGAGAGCCCAAGAGTAAGCACGTCTTCCAGTACCGCAGACAGTCATCCGTGGCGGCCTCTAGTCATTCCTTTGCGCTGCAGTCCTTCTCTACCGGAGCAATGTTCCTCCATTAAGCATGAATGCAACATGCCCTTGCCGAGAGTCCTTAAGTATTCACAAGGCTTTCACTGTTGTGTGACACTATGTCGAGGTCAATGATATCTACCTACAAAAATATCAAATCAATATTGCCTGTAACTGCATACTCAAGGTGAATATATTATGACTAATTTTAAATTCTCACCTGTTTACCTAGACTTACCTTGAAGTAGTGGTCAGTTTAATGCCTTGGATGCAGTATTTGTGTCATGCTGCTTGATGGTGGCATACCGCCCCGGCATGTCATTGGTATGTCAGTGTGTTACAACATCCTAAGTTGTACATCCTTAATAACTAACAACTGGTTCTGACATTCTCTGGACCCACTGTTGAACCAACTACAATTTCACATGTAGCACTACAAAGATATTTGTCTCTTGTAAATGATCCTGAATCGTATGCAACGACTACTCTCTTTCCGTGGCATAGCAAGCGTGCCACGGGCCCTAGTGGCAACTGCTGCTTGGGTAGTAAAATGGAGCAACAATCAGGGTTCAATTGACCACTCAGTCATCTTGGCCCGGTGCCACTGCACCTGCAGCCCCATGGATAGCTTACTTTCCAGTCCTTTTGCTAAGCACTCCTCTACTCTCTAGCTAGGTCAGCGCTTTATGAATACCCTTCTAATATACACATAAATAACATCTGACTCAGCTCGGAAGTTGCACACCATACAAGGAGTAAGGCTGGGTGCACGCATTAGCTCTGGTTGTTGCTTTGTATTGCTGGCAGTTTTCAAGATGACAGAAATGCAATCATTGTGACCGAGAAGTGGAACCTTAGTGAAATGACAGAAACATCTCACTGCCCGTTGAGTTCTGCTCTAGTAGGTTATTCGGTAAGCCTTGCAAAGCTGGTATTTAATTGGCTGAACTTTCGCAGATTCTGATTATCTGAGTGGCTGCATATGTATGAATGTGTGTGTGTGTATACATATATATATTTTTTTATAATGTTTTTTTTTCTGTTTTATTTAGCGTAAATCAGCCAGAGGGCATTGGAGAACTTTACGTAAGCACAAGATTACATTACATGAAAGGTCAGGTTTTATTTAATTATTTTTTACCATGGGAAGATTATGTGATTTATTTCGCCCAGAATCACAGGCTGTCGAGATAACGCGAGGACAGCCTGGTTCTCCAGTTCCAAAGGTGCGGTTCTAGCCGTAAGGCCATAGATATTTACACTTTAATCAAGCAACGCTGTGAACGTCAGGTCAGGAAAATCAACCTCTCTGCCAAAGGGGGAGACACACATCGGAAAAATAAGACAAACACGAAACAACGCCAGCATAATACTAGACTGAATCAAACGAAGGGCTCTTGGCAGCTGAAACAGAGAGTCTATGGGAGGGGGAGACAAGTACAGTAGGGCAGGACATCACGAATTCCCAGACAGGGACATACATACTCTATCATAAGACTTTTGGAAAGGGATCTCACAGACTGAGGTAGAAAAAAACCTCAACGCGGATACTCACACACGCAGATTGTGGGAGAGGAAATACAAAGATACCGTGACACAGGAGATTGCTTACACAAGGAGAGAGAGATGAATACCGCAGTAAAGGAAGGCTGGTATAGGAAACACCCTGGCATAATGGTGAAACACGCCTTGCATTTACTGCTTCCACAAACCTGTTTTATCTCCACGTAGATCAGTGCTTAATTTAAGCCGGTGGTTGCCGGAGAGGGCCACAGCTTTCATTTTTGAGGACCGGCCCTTATTTTTCCTCTTCAGACATTTCCCACGAGCAAGAGGGAAAAACACAGAAAGGGAAAAGACGGAAAACCCGTCACAAAGTGAAACAAGCATTTGCAATGCAATAGGTCTCGCATTATTAAAGTTTGAGCTTTTGGTGTTGCATTTACAAGAGTTTGAGCTATTGCCATTGTAAACGACAATGCCTTTTATTTGTGTGTTTCGAAAAGCTGTATGCGGTGCATAAACACGCCCTTTGTACTTATAGTCCTTGCTTACGAAAAGGAAGGCTGGCAGTAAAGAGGCATAGTTACTGCCAGCGTTGCTTCTCGTAAGCAACGACTGCAAGTACAAAGTGCATGTTTACGCACCGCTTGCAGGTTTTTAAAATACAGAAATAAAAGGCATTGGTATTTACCATGCCAATAGCTCAAACTCTCGCAAATGCGACACCTATTGCATAGCAAATGCTCGTTTTCTTACTGCGTAGTAGAACCACCCTTTGTGGAAAACAACAATTATGCCATGCCAGCTAGTCTTACAGGCATTCACAGATATACAAACCTACAATAAGTTTCCTATATTGAGGTTTTGGAATGTTCCGTTTTTATAAAGCACAATAAAGATGGGGGGCTGTTGGTGGGGGTTGAGAGGTAACTCCCACCTTTAACTTGTGAGGGCCTGAGCCTGGTGAGGTAGCCTGTCTGCTTTGTTTCACTGTTCTACCAAGGTTTTAGGAACTGTAAGATTCCTATCAACAACAGCAAGTGATGGATGATCTGTGGCTCAAAACCTAATCCCAAGTAGTAATTGTAATAATTCATTATTATTATTTAGACCGGACTAAATATTGATAATGAATCATTACAATTACTACTTGAGATTCCTCTTGGTTTGCCCACAGATGAGTGCAAACATCCTTTTGTGTGAATATTAATCCAAAATGAGGATGAATGCTAGCCACTAAAAACAAAAGTGTCTGTCCATCCCCTATTTCTCCTTGCTATTTTTCAGATGTGGTCTGGATGAGATGCCCACAGATTTGCCCGAGCAGCCGGGAGTGCACATCTGTTTGGTGGGAAGGGATAGCAAAAGATGGTGAGGGCGAGGAAGGAAGTAGGGGGAAAAGTAAGAGTAAAAGGATGAGAAGGTTGGGAAGGGATAGCAAAAGATGGTGAGGGGGAAGGAAGGAAGTAGGGGGCAAGGCAAGAGTAAAAGGATAGAGAAAGTTGGGAAGGGATAGCAAAGGATGGTGAGGAGGAGGAAGGAAGTAGGGAGCAAGGCAAGAGTAACAAGAATGTATTATGTACAAGAGAATGACTATATTAAAAGTATTAATAATAAGTAATGACTTTAGTTTTTGTTGATGTTTGAATGCTGGCAACTTGTATCTGCCTGTCCCAATGGTTGCTTATTATGGTTTTTATTGTTAATGGGGTGGGTATAAATAACAGGAGAATGAAACTTAGTTAGTTAGTGAGAGTGATAGATTTAGTGAGTTAGTTAGTGTGAGATAGTGGTAGAGTTAGTTAGTTAGTGTGAGTGAGAGAGTTAGTTAGTGAGAGTGTGAGAGTTAGTTAGTGAGAGTGAGAGTTAGTGAGTGAGTTAGTTAGTGAGAGAGTGAGATTTAGTTAGTGAGAGTGAGAGAGTTAGTCAGAGTTAGTGAGTGAGTTACTGAGCCTGCAGTAGAAATTGCGCTATCTTTCTGCTAACAGTTTTCAAATCTACTCAAGTTCACTCTGGGAAGAGAGCGTGTCTTAGCTGCTGTCAAACCTCAGTAGGGAGGGCAGCGAGCACCGGTCGTTCTGCTAAAGAAATGATGGCAACGCGATGCCAACCAACCGCTCTACTATTCGCCTACAATACCCCCACCTCCAGAATCAACCAAAGGGTGCTCGTGGCCAGAAGCCTTTAACGCGCGGCCCCACTGACAGCAGCCGCGATGTGAACACGAGGGAGGGATCCGGGCTCTCGGAGTGTCAGCATCGGCGGCTGAGTCTTTGGGGCTCGAGCCACCCGGGGACCGACCTCTGCCTGCTCTGAACTCGGTAGAGAGATTAAGGCTGAGCAGCAACTGCAAGGGGGCATGCCCAGTGCCCTCCCTGAATGTGTAGACGGGCCCCTGAGTCACCCGTATCTCACAGATATTATTTGAGATTGAGCTCAAGGGGGCCCCATGATGGGCTGGGGGCCCCCTGAAAGGTTTTCTCTCCCTGCACCGCAGGGGCCGCTGTGTCTTGCGTTACTACCCTGGCCATAGCAGCATCTAGGGAAGAGGGTGTGGCGTTACAGCCAGAGCTACCTACTTTGGAACTGGGGAACCAGGTTCCAGTTTCAGCGTTGACTCAGTACCCAGCAGTAACTATGGCAACTTGCAATGGCAGGTTTATCTCTAGACAGTGAAAACACATCTGGCTCTCCGTCTACGTATGACAGTGCAAACTTTAAACAGCAGCCATCTAGCAGGGCAGACAAACCTCCCCCCTGTGGGGCTTGGAGAGATGCCATAAAGGGGCTCTGCTGCGAGCTGAGCAAACACAGATTCCGAAAGAATGTGTGCCTGAGAACATCTCCAGCGGTGGCGTGAAACTGCTCAAGTCGACATGAAATCTCTCAACACAAGCCACCCTGTCGCCCACGTGAAATGAAATGAAATGAAATGACTATTTATTGAGCGCGATAGCTACCCTCAGGCGTCCTAGCGCTACGGACAATGCATATGGAGGAAACAGTTGAAGTTTATTCAGGTTTGTTAAAAAGCAGGGTTTTTAGATGTTTACGAAACCATAGTAAATTGGGCTCTGAACGTATATGAAAGGGAAGGGAGTTCCAAAGCTTGGCTGAGTTATAAGAGAACGACCGACCCCCACATCTAGCTCTCTTGATCCTGGGTACTGTCGTGAGGAAGGAGGATGCTGATCTGAGCTGTCTGTTCGGATGGTAGGGGGTGATTAATGAATGATTGATACCAGCACCTGTTTTCCAGAAGGCTCGGTGGGCGATACACAGAGTCTTAAATTCAATTCTTTCCCTGACTGGGAGCCAGTGAAGGCTCTTTAGTCCGGGTTTTATTGACAGTCGACGAGGGATCTGAAGCAGTGTTCGGGCGGCGCAGTTCTGTATAATCTGGAGCTTGCGCAAGGTGGTTTGGGGGGCCCCTAAATAGAGAGCATTCCCAAAATCCAGACGAGACAGGATGAGACCCTGGACCATGATCTGTCTTGCTTGGAAAGGCAATAGAGGAAGAATCTTCCGCAATAGCCTAAGTAGGCCAAAGCAGGTGGCTGATAATTTGGCTGCTTGATAATTGAAATTAAGAGACTTCCTCTCTCTGCATGCTGCTGTGACAAATCACTCTTTACCATCATCCAGGCACGGAGTGCTTCTTTTATTTCCATGCCTTGAACAGGCCATATCAAGCCATGGAGTTTATCTGGGCAGTAAGAGGTATGGAGAGGTACCGGTAGGCAGAGAGGGGAGAGAGGCTGAGGTAGAGAAATAGAAAGGCATGAGATAGAGAGAGAGAAAAATACTACTTTCCCGGGGGCCTTTTGGAAGGTGGGGGCTCTGGGCTATTACCCACTTTTCCCATACCTTATAACGTCTCTGCCCGAACAATACATTTCTCGTGCAAGTACCTGGGAAAAAAAGACCAGATATTAACTTGAAGAAACGCATTTTTTTTATCTACGTGAACATGTGTTTCACTGGGAATTGTGTACCCCAGAGAATCTATAGAGACGGGAGATGAACCGTTGAGAATATAGAGAGAAGGGAAAAGATGTGAAAATAAACATGGGAAGACAAATAAACCGTAGAAAACAAACACTGCAGGTACACTTGTCATAGTTAAAGGATCATTTACCCCCTTCATCAGCTCCCTGCTCTTCTTCCCCCTCCTCACACATCAGTGACCCCTCCCCACGTCTGCCTCCTCATGTGGTTCAGCCCGCTCGGTCCCAGCGCTCTGAGGAGATTTCCGTTCTGTGAACTCTCGGTGGCTGCGCCGCACCAAATGTTCATAAAAACAGCTTAATTGTTTATTAATTACCCTATAAATCACGCTGACACAGGTGCATGTTCAAGGAGGCGCAATTCGCTGGACGACTGCGCTCTTTACACAATGTATATGTTCTTCCTGTCCGGATCCGGTGGAAAGCTGAGGATAGGGGGAGGCTGCATGAGCGATACATTCACTCCATGTGCTCACTCGCACGTTTGTGCCGTGTTTCAAAGGGGTGTTTTACACGACGCGAGGAAAAGTAAGGCAATGACAAGTGTCGGGGAAGCTAGAATAAAGTCTACTACAAACATGTTTTCCACCTCACGAAGCACATCCATACGTATTGTTTGTGTTGCCCCTGTGAAAATAGCCATTCCCGGTGATGGCGATATCTCGAGGAACAAGCACGGAATAGAAACCTGTGGTGCGCGCGCACCACAGAGGAGCCGAACGCGAAACCAGTGGTGCGCGCGCACCACAGAGGAGCGGGGGGAGGGAGCGCGGCAGCGAGACGAACGCGCGCTGCTGCACGTGCTGGCCACCGACGGGAATGGGCGGAGCAAAGGCGGGACATGCGCCCGCCTTTGCCCAATTGCGTGCTGGATTTTTTTTTTAAAAGCACGCGAAAGCCAATGGCAGCCGCGGAAAGCAAAACCACACGCACGAGCATGTGGGTAGCTTTCTAAAGCCCTTTCTAGAGGTCTCGCTGGGCGAGCAGGGCTGCGCACTGCAACGCTAGGCACGAGACCTAAAAACAGGGGTCCAAAGGAGTCAGAAAAAGGGACAGGAAATGTCTGGCAGTGGGTCAAAGAGACCTGGGGTGGAGTCAAGGCTGCGTACGCTGCCCTGATATTGGGTGCGCTGACATGTATTAGCGTGCGGACAGTGTGCTTCTGAGCAGAGCTTTGGGCACCGGCACTCTTTCTTTTACAACTAAAGCACTGACGTCGATCCACCTTCGCTACACCTATGTGAGATTGTGCATGGTAGAGCAGGCGTTTTGTCAGCTGAGCACCAGGTAAGCCATATGTTTGGAGGCCTGTGAGGAAACTCCTCCAGGAAGGAAGGTCAACGCAAAGCGATGATGAAGTGATGTAATTGCATTAATATAGCGCTTACTACCCCTGATGAGGATTCAAAGTGCATTTTCAGCGAGTAGCACGCTCCTCCGGAACCCAAAAAGGAGTAGTGGTGAATTAGTATAGGGAGATATAAATTAATTTGAGCGGTGGACATGTGAGTTTGTTATTTGGATTGAAAAGGGATAGTGGAGGGATAGAAGAGGGAAGGGTTTGCATTTATATAGCGCTTGCTACACCTGATGAGGTGTTGAAGCATTTTTTGGTGGGTAGCACGCTTCTCCGGAACCCAAACAGGATTAGTGGATGTGTTCGTGCGTGGTTGGAGGAGGAGCTGGCGTCTGATTGGCTGACTGCATGTCCATGAATGTGTAATAACAGAACCATACGGATGGGAAGATGCTAGGTCATGTCACGCCACTGGTCTGTAGTTTCCCACATGCCATCTGTGTTATGGAACCTGTATTCAGAGAAAGAGAGAACATGGAGAGGAGTTTTGCCAAACAAATGCCTGGACCTGTAAATCCTTGGTGGGCAGCTAGTGGTTGCCATGAAGCCAGTCACCACCAAGGACTATTAGCCCCCATCAGTGAGTTACTGTGCTTTGCGGGAGTGCTCACTTCCTAAAGGGGGCAGCTTTGCAACTAGACCGCACGCATCAGTCATTGCTGCAAGCTTCTGTACTTCTCAACTAGAGGTCATTGGCATGATCCTAGCACTTATGTGGATACGAGAAGGACATTAGGAAAACCTAGTGTCACGCCTCCTTGGATGACAAGTTGTGTATCACTGTTTATTGCTCAGTACTAAGAGGAGGTGTGTCTTGCTGGGAGAGGAGTTCTTGGGGTGCCTTTACACACAGTGGATAGGACAATTATCTAGCTAATGCGAGTGAGCAGCTATGGCAAGAGTGAGGGGACAGTAGGATGGAGTTTAGGTGCCCACCCTGAGAGTATTAAAGCACATTCCACAAAGCATTGGCTGTCTTTCCAGTGCCTGCTTGTCCAGCAGCATCTGGGGCAGTGTGGCAACCCCCAGACAGCTTTTGAGTTAGATTTATTTGTAAGGTGCAAGGAGGATGTTTTTCTGGCCTCAGAAACAAAAACAAATGTTCATATTCCATATCTCTTCAATAAGCACAAGACATGGATCAGGTAGTTCGGCTGCTCCTCCACAGTTAGGGCCAAACTAGACACACACAGAATAGTGCCACACAAGAGATTAGTGCAGTTTGGGCCTCACTACCCTAGATGCTGGGGTGCTAATTCCACTCATCCGAGTTAAAAGTCCGTTTTTATATAGCGCAGCTACTCACCCTTACGGGTCTCAAGGCGCTGGGGGCCGGAGTGGAAATTAAGTGAGCTATTGCCCAGAGTCACATGGTGCTGAGCTGAGCTGCCGCCGGAGCCGGGGATCGAACCGTGAACCCTGTGCTCCGAAGTCAGCTGCCCTGGCCGCTGCACCACACCTCTCCCGGTGGGGGCAGTTAACTCACGTGGTGCAGAATTAACAGGAATTCTATACTGAACCCTGAGAGTCTCCAGAGGAATGAAGGATTACTAAGGGAATAAGTAATTCCAGATCCAATCCCCCTGTAATTCCTCATTCGTCCCTGCAGTTTCCCCCATGGGAAACATGAAAGATCCACGGTGACTGCGCAGACCTCATAATTCCCAAAGGTCTTACTGGGGAAAATGGGAAATATCAACAGACCTGTAGCTAGGTTAAATCTGACAACAGCTAAACGAAACATTGCTCGAAAATGGGGAGCCAGAGAGGCGCAGACTGTGGGAGAGTGGGAGAGAGACATGGATAGATTCATGATAGCAGAAAAGGATGTCTATAGGAACCGAGGATTGCCCCGGGAAGTGGGACCAAATATGGGGTAAATGGAATGCTCTTAGGGGCAATATATGTGTCCCCCACCAATCGATTAGATAGGGCTAGATTTAGCAGGGCTGCTGGGGAGGGAAATGAAGCGGAGCTGTGATAATCTGTATGTTATCCGAACTATGCCCAATATAATGGACTGTATGCCGACAAAATGTACTAAATACTGTTCTACTTTGCCTAAATGCTGTATGACTGAACAACTTTCAATAAACAGAGTTTGCATTAAATTTTTTAAAAAAAAATAGGTTAAATCTTATCCGAGGCCTTTGCTGCTGGCTTGTGTTCAGGGAGTATACATGCATAGGTCAGAAAGTGATGTGCGCTGAACTAGAGAACCCACACATCAGAACTGACATAGTGGGCTACGACACTCACCATGGCTAGAGGAAGGCTAAGGGCTAGCCTTCCCCACCATACAGGCATCTCCACTCCAAACAAGTGCACCAGGGGTACCAATAGCACTTAAAAGCATCGTAAATAGTTAACTTTGAGCAAAACAAAAAAGGTATAACTTCATCATTTCTTCATAAATATGTGTCTCTGTGTTTCTTTCATTTTTTATAAATACAACTCGTGTGCATGAAGACAGAAAATAAACCATGATCAGTAGGCGACAGTTTCAATGTAATAGATAAAATGCTAATTCCAAAAGTAAACAATCAACAAGTTGGATTAGTAGAGCGCAGCTAATCACCCACGAGGGTACCCAGGCGCTAGGTTCTTGCTGGGATCAGTCGAAAATCCAGGTCTTGAGTCTCTTTCTGAATTCTGAGAGCGGGGATGATGTTCGGAGGGGGAGGTCGTTCCAGGACTTGGCAGCGAGGTAGGAGTCGGAACGTCCTCCACTGTGGCTTCGGCAGATGCGGGGAGTGTGTGCACTTTCTACTTTGGAAAGAAGGGCAAAATGTCTATCAAAGCCAGAGATTGCTATGTCTCTAGGTTGAACAATTGGGAGAAGTCTACCTGGTTTGCAGACATTTGCCTAGATTAATGGAAAATGGGACATTTCACAACAGTCCAGTGGCGCTGTAAGGACAGCGGGGTTTGGGCAGAGTCAGTCACTTATGACACGGTGTTGCACTCAATAAAACAATCCTGACCACCCAGCAATACATACATAATACATATATGTATCAGAAGCCCAAAATGTTTCATAGGAGCTCGCTGATGCACAGTTGAATGTTGGAGTTGCCCAATGCCAAGGGTGCCCTCTCGATGCCATCTTCCACCCCACACTCTCTGTCTCTTGATCTCACTCTTGAAAGTTGTCTTCGTTCCTGCTGCCTCTCTTTGTTACTGTTTTCCTATCTTTCCTTTACTTGCCTCTCTCTCTCTTTTTCTGTATAAAATCTGATGAGCAAATAAATATAAGTTCCAGTCCCTAAATATGAGTGCAGGTGCCCAACACCTGTAACCACCGGCACA
This sequence comes from Calotriton arnoldi, assembly GCA_963921515.1. Lineage (NCBI taxonomy): Eukaryota > Metazoa > Chordata > Amphibia > Caudata > Salamandridae > Calotriton > Calotriton arnoldi. The sequence continues at coordinate 173,425 of CAWUFW010017363.1, forward strand.
AATTAAGCACTGCCAAGACAATAGGTCCTTTAGCAAGTCACATAGCCAGACTTCCCATAGGTCAATCCTCCTCCGATGGGAGGCAGTGAGCGCACACAAACCTTGGCAGACATTACATCAGGGGACTCTGCTGAACTTGGCCAAGCGTCTTCCTTTCTGTTGTCAGAAGTAATTTGGCTTCTAGCTATTTGTTGTCAACACTCATTTTCGTTCTCCCCAGTTTGCGGTTTTCATCGGCTATGCGCCGCCATCCATATCATATGAAATGTATATGCCGCTGGGGGAGGAGGTATGGAGGTTTTATGCACTCAGGAAGTTGAGGAAATTAGAAATAACTTGTTTATAATCCTATTTCGGCTGCCACTGAAATGCACACTTTATTTATGTTTTAGTTTTCTACGGCGTCATTGCCAGCTAGTTACGCCACCGCTCTGAATGGCTTGCAAGTTTACTAATACAGTTTCTTATTCAGTATGTAATCTATGTACTGTTTGTCCACGGTTTTCTAGAAAAACTTGTTAATGTAATTTCATATTGACTGTATTTTATAGAAACAAAATCTAACAAAAGTTTTATAAGAAAAAGCTCAAAAACAAATGAGACAAGTGATCGTGTATAACCCCGGGTGTAGTGGGCATAGCGGGGCTGCGTGGAGGTCCACGGAGTTGCAAACAAACTCCGTGGAACTCCGCTCCGGTCCGCTACGCCGCCCGCCTCCAACCCCCCCTATTAAGAAGTAAGTTATTATTAATTAAAAATAAAGTTAAAACCACTTACATTTGTACTGCGGCGTCCCCGGGCTGCCTCCTCCTCTTCCTTGCTGTACCGGTAATGCTTGAGAAAACTGCGCATGCGTGCGCGCCCGCGCATGCGCATTTCTTGCTTAAGAGTTACTTGCGCATAATTGTATGTAATTGCAGCATAAAGTTACATTGAAGCAAATCCTTTAATACCTTCTAGGTATATGTTTGTGAGTATTTAATGGGGTTAAATCCAGCACCTACAGCTGTAAACATAAGTTTATGGCTGCAATCCCCTTTGTGTAGGGGGCCCATTGTGAGTCTGTTACTGAAAGGAACATAATGTGGTGAAAGTTTTGTGACATGCTTTGCTTCACAAGTGGCAGACTCTGTACCAGCCCTACTAACTTTCCACATGCGTGGCACTATTCACAAATCTCCCAATGTCTATACAGGGTACTTTTGACTTACTCCTTGAAAGCAGGAGTGAATCTGGAGTACTCCAAGGGCAAGAAAAGGCAACACCTTTGTGAAAATGGCCCAAATAACCTAAATGGGGATTGATTGTATAGTCAGTGGTTATGCTGAGCATTCATAAACAAGATCCTGTGAGCCAGTGTCCAGTGTACAGCAGTCAATATGTCCTTTAGCTGATGACACGACTCCCACTTGCGGCTGCTACAGGGCTGTAGTGGTGGGTCGGGGGGGGGTAAAAAAAAAAGTCAAACCCACTTACCTGCCATTTGCCACCTCTCCTCCGTCCGATGCAGGAAGCACACAGGCTCCCAGACTCCCCTAGCCATTCACGATGCTGCTGCCACCAGCATGACAACAGTGTCATGATTGGTCTGAGCGCTGTGGTTCGGCGCTTAGACAGGGACTGGGAGCCTGTGCATGTTCTCCACCCAAGCTGTGCAATACAGCCAAGTGGAGAACATGCTAAGAGCGCATGTCTGTTTTGGTGGCCCAAGATGGCCAGCCAAACTGTCATGCACACTTAGAAAGTGCCCATCACTCCTCCCCCTGCTCTGTGGGCAGCCTAGCCCCGCCCCGCACGCACCTAAACAGAGCGAGTTGGAAAAATAAAATTATAATAACATGGTGTTGTTATCATTTTTTTTTTCCTATGGGGCGACACTCCTCCGCCTTAGCGGAGGAGCCGCCGCTGACAACAGTGCCACAAAACTTACAGCCCATGAGCTTGCCTGTGAGTTATCAACAACAACTATAAAAATAATAATTATAATAATAATTTCATTTCTATGCTACATACAATAAATAATATTTTAATTTCCATTCCATTTATTCCTGGGGGAGTCCAATGCTTTCCCCTGCTTTTGGATTCTGTCTCAGTTCTACGCAGAACCTCATTGGCCTACGGCGATATCAGGACACTTTGCAGCAGGTCAATTCGACTGAAAGGCCGGTGAAGCTGGGGCGGGGTCAGTCTCATGATAGGTGCCCCTGCTTTAACATGTATTTTTGCTCTGGCAGCTCAGTACAGTGTCCTTCTGCAGTTTCCTACTGCCCCCAGTGTACTACCCTATGTCCTGCCCTTCCCCCTGTGTAGGCAACAACTGCAGAACAACCGCCTCCTTCAAAAGATGTCAGATGGACACATCTGGCTTGACAGGGCTCTGGTTTCCAGGTCAACAAGCTTCCTTGTGACCCCAAAACACTGCATCTATTGTCAAAGACAGACTGAAGGCTTCACTGTTCGCCCCCACGTCAGACGATTTTGGATGCATACCTTGTAGTATGACCAGGAGATTCGCATTTCATTCCCAAATGAAGTCTGTGCACCTTCCATTTCATCAACCCTGGATTGTTCGAATCAGAACTGGGAATTTGCATTCACAGAGTGGACATTTTGTGCTCCTAAATTCAGTCAAAGGCCCAGATTTACTAACACATTGTGCCAGGTTTACGTCACAAAAGTGAGGCAATCCGGTGCAAAGTGCTGAATTTGGATTTTCTTCAGATTTGCGCTGGATAGTAGCCCTTAAGTAACACAAAGCAGCACTATGCGCTGCTTTGCACTACTTTGCACCAAGGGGGTGTACCATGAGTGGTAAACATGAGCGTTCCCATGCATCACCCATGGTTTTTGACACAAAGCCCTATTTACTAAAAAGGGTAGTCAGAGCTTTGTGCCAAAAATGCATGCCTCCTCAAGGCAGGAGTAACGTTGCAGAAAAGTTTTCTTTTCTCCAAACTTTTCCAACTTTCATGCGTGCTGTATTGTACAGCACACATACACACTTTGAAGAGTTTTAAACTATATTTAAGCACAGTGTTTTGGATTGGAAGGTGCCCTTCTATTACAAAACCTATGCTACACATCACATTCACACACCCTTGCACCATATTGCAAGAATTTTTGCAAGGAGCAAGGGAGCCTAAAGTGTGACAGTACAGGGGGCGAGAGCTACAGCTCCATTGAGTACTAGATATGGTGCTGTTCTTCTCTAACCTTTCACGCAACTCAGTAACTTTGGTTGTAGGTGTGCAAAATCTTTATGAATCAGGACAAGCCACTTCCAACTTTTACTTTGAACAGGCTGCCTTTCTGCTCAGTTAGGTTAAAACTATGGCAATATGACTAGAGACATTTTTGTGCCAGAGTAATATGTAGATTAGGGAGATTATTTTCAAAGCTCTTTTTGATGAAAATAGAACTACACAGAAAAAAAGTCAAAATATAGGTAAGCATGGAAAATGCATGGGTATTAGCAAAATGTGCAATTTATGCATAGGCATCATTTATGTATGGTGAAATGTACTTATATTTTTCAGAACAATTACGGATCAGGGTTTTTAAATACTCTAAATACTCGATCCTCACACTGCTGCGTTAGTTCTTAAACCCTTCCTGGCTCCTAAAGATCTCATGATGAAGACCAATTTGTCCTCTGTTCAGGAGATGGCTGAAACTCTTCAGTTACCTGGTTATCATGGACTAAGCTGAAAGTGATTAACATAATGTACAGCACGACATCTGCCTAGGGCTGCCACTGCCTGCATTCACAACAACTATTTTAACTTAGATGTCTTTTTCTATCGTCAACTCACAATACTTTTGACTTTGAAAATGTAATGAGAGGAGCAATTATGGCCCAAAATAGTTCGGAAGCACTTTCAATGCGGATGGATGCAGTGAACTAATGTATTCGGTGGGAGTTCAACCCAGCTTCCTCTATATGGTGAACATAAATTCACAGATTTGTGACCTGCATAGTAAAAGGATTATATCCTCTGTTTTAGACTTAAAATGCCATCCAGCAAAAGAAAATAGCAGTTCACTTTATTCAATTCTCTATCACCAACAATAAGGATTACAAAATGTCCGCTTATTTCGGCATTGAGACCTCTTGGGCTGCTAAACACTAGGTAAGACCTTTAATTGTGCTACAATAGCACCGACACACAGGAATGAGAGTTGGAGTTGAGAGCAGCCGTGAAAAGCCACCAAGAGGCGTCCAGTACTCAACTACTGCAATGCGTGAAAGCCTTGTTATGAAAGGAGGGCATTTTGTGAAGCTAAGGACTGGAGAAGGACATGTGTGACAACTATTACAGACACAGAGAACCTCTTTGTCTTAAACCATGATATTCTAAAATGTTTTCAAATCTACTCGCTTTTGTTTCTTACAAGATGCTAAAACTGTGAGGCATTCAAGACTAACACCCTTGGTGGAGTGAAATCACGCTGAAAATTATGGCAGATTGATTGAAAATGGTTGGTGTTTTGTAGATGTCCAAGGATCAAAAAATACCTTTTACACATTTCAATTTCACTGGTACTACGTACAATCTGTATACTCATTTGTGAGAAAATGGGTGCTCCTGCCATGAAGCAAACACAAGGAGATGATGGACGGAGCGCTGAAACTTTTCAGACACTCACCCCCAGTCACAGATCTGGGTTGAATCCATCATCGTTCTTTAGCTCACTTCGCCACCCCAGTTCAGACACAGCTATATGCTAATCAGTCTTGACCCTGTACCTCATGGGAACAGTCCAGCCCGAACTGCCAAGCCATGTCTTCCCTGGACCGGAAACAAGCATCCTGGGACCGGTTTCGGGCTAACAGCCATCATCAGCCAGGCTAGCTTGAATCCAGTGGCAAAGTGAGCAAGGGACACACGTCTGGGCATACCCTGCCAACTTGGGGCGAACAAAGCAAACACAAGGAGATGATGGATGGAGCGCTGAAACTTTTCAGACACTCATCCCCAGTCACAGATCTAGGTTGAATCCATCATCGTTCTTTAGCTCACTTCGCCACTCCAGTTCAGACACAGCTATATGCAAATCAGTCTTGACCCTGTACCTCATGGGAACAGTCCAGCCCGAACTGCCAAGCCATGTCTTCCCTGGACCGGAAACAAGCATCCTGGGACCAGTTTCGGGCTAACAGCCCTCATCAGCCAGGCTAGCTTGAATCCAGTGGCAAAGTGAGCAAGGGACCCACGTCTGGGGCATACCCTACCAACTTAGGGCGAACAAAGCAAACACAAGGAGATGATGGACAGAGCGCTGAAACTTTTCAGATACTCACCCCCCAGTCACAGATCTGGGTTGAATCCATCATCGTTCTTTAGCTCACTTCGCCACCCCAGTTCAGACACAGATATATGCAAATCAGTCTTGACCCTGTACCTCATGGGAACAGTCCAGCCCGAACTGCCAAGCCATGTCTTCCCTGGACCGGAAACAAGCATCCTGGGACCGGTTTCGGGCTAACAGCCCTCATCAGCCAGGCTAGCTTGAATCTAGTGGCAAAGTGAGCAAGGGACCCACGTCTGGGCATACCCTGCCAACTTAGGGCGAACAAAGCAAACAAAAGGAGATGATGGACGGAGCGCTGAAACATTTCAGACACTCACCCCCAGTCACAGATCTGGGTTGAATCCATCATCGTTCTTTAGCTCACTTCGCCATCCCAGTTCATACACAGATATATGCAAATCAGTCTTGACCCTGTACCTCATGGGAACAGTCCAGCCCGAACTGCCAAGCCATGTCTTCCCTGGACCGGAAACAAGCATCCTGGGACCGGTTTCGGGCTAACAGCCCTCATCAGCCAGGCTAGCTTGAATCCAGTGGCAAAGTGAGCAAGGAACCCACGTCTGGGCATTCCCTGCCAACTTAGGGCAAACAAAGCAAACACAAGGAGATGATGGACGGAGCGCTGAAACTTTTCAGACACTCACCCCCAGTCACAGATCTGGGTTGAATCCATCATCATTCTTTCGCTCACTTTGCCACCCCAGTTCAGACACAGCTATATGCAAATCATTCTTGACCCTGTACCTCATGGGAACAGTCCAGCCCGAACTGCCAAGCCATGTCTTCCCTGGACCGGAAACAAGCATCCTGGGACCGGTTTCGGGCTAACAGCCCTCATCAGCCAGGCTAGCTTGAATCCAATCGACTGGGGGTGAGTGTCTGAAAAGTTTCAGCGCTCCGTCCATCATCTCCTTGTGTTTGCTTTGTTCGCCCTAAGTTGGCAGGGTATGCCCAGACGTGGGTCACTTGCTCACTTTGCCACTGGATTCAAGCTAGCCTGGCTGATGAAGGGTGTTACCCAGAAACCGGTCCCAGGATGCTTGTTTCCGGTTCAGGGAAGACCTGGCTTGGCAGTTCAGGGCGGACTGTTCCCATGAGGCACAGGGTCAAGACTGATTTGCATATAGCTGGGTCTGAACTGAGGTGGTGAAGTGAGCTAAAGAATGATGATGGATTCAACCCAGATCTGTGACTGGGGGTGAGTGTCTGAAAAGTTTCAGCGCTCTGTCCATCATCTCCTTGTGTTTGCTTTGTTCGCCCTAAGTTGGCAGGGTATGCCCAGACGTGGGTCCCTTGCTCACTATGCCACTGGATTCAAGCTAGCCTGGCTGATGAAGGGTGTTACCCAGAAACCGGTCCCAGGATGCTTGTTTCCGGTTCAGGGAAGACCTGGCTTGGCAGTTCGGGCTGGACTGTTCCCATGAGGCACAGGGTCAACACTGATTTGCATATAGCTGGGTCTGAACTGAGGTGGTGAAGTGAGCTAAAGAATGATGATGGATTCAACCCAGATCTGTGACTGGGGGTGAGTGTCTGAAAAGTTTCAGCGCTCCGTCCATCATCTCCTTGTGTTTGCTTTGCTCCTGCCATGACCCTGTTGAAATGGTTATGCAACCTTTGTACTAAAACGGTAGCACTGGCACATTTCTCAGGACATGTTGTGCCACACCGACAATATTTCAGTGAGGGACTGCCTCCCTGAATTAAACTGTGGACACTAATGGGTGCCTGTGATGTTTGGTGACGGGAATATGAGAAGTTCTCTGCATTCCATCAATTGCCCTTGCTGCTGCATTCTGTGTTGTCTGAGGCCGCCTTAGGACCCTTTTTATCGGACCTAGGAAGAAATTGTTGTAACATTCCATTCTGCACTGAATCCCTTATATGGGTGATTGTCACACAATTTTCACCAAAAAGTGGGATCACCAATTTCAGGGGATCCAGTGGTAACCTCTGAAATTTTTCATGAAAGAATCAGGACCCTGATTTGAGAGTTTTGTGTGGTAAAAATGAACACAAACAAAGATTTATATTTTTTTCTGAATTAAAGTTATTCCTCATCAGTGTTCATAGGTTTCTTTCAGTAGGAAGTGTAACTGCCCCAAAATAATTGTAAACATATAAATTGACAAGTAGAATTGTAAAACTCCGATTTTTTTTAAAAAAGCTTTAACACTTATAAGCACTGCATCCTCCCCTTGCATGACCCTCATATCCCTCACTGATAGACAAGAGCAATGTCATCAACCTTTTCTTCAGTGAAAAAATGCAGATGATCCGATGGGGCCATCACCAAGTCTGCTTCTCCTCTTAGACCCATCTCTTATCCTTGCATCCCAGAATGGTCATCCTTCAAAGTATCATCTCTTACAGATCTTATTGACATAAGCAACTCCCTCAAAGCCACCTCATTTGAAGATGATGTCTTTCCCTTGACCTTCATTAAAGCTCTTTCCAGATATGCTCTCTCCTGCCTGCTCATCATTATCAGCTCCTCCCTCACTTTAGGCATCTTCCCAGACGCTCTTAGGACAGACCAAATCCTCAACATCAAAAGAAACCTACATTAGACCCTGGTGACCTCACCAACCATCACTCACCTACCCATCATCGGCAAGGTAATCCAGAAAGCTGTCCGTGCTCAGCCCCAAGATTAAATCCGTGACGACCATCTCCTGCATGATTACAAATTTGGCTTCAGATCATGCTGCAGCACGATCCTGCTGCCTTACACATTGTAGATGACGTCCTTCTGACCACAGATGAAGATGACTCCTGCTTCCTGATATTGCTGGATGCCTCAGCTTCCATCCCACTCTCACCCACATCCTGAAGTGTCAAATGTGATTCACTGACAATGTCCTTCAGTGGTTCCCCTCCAACTAAAACAAGTTGTTGAAATAAGTACCTTCAGGTCCTAGAAGATCACTTTCACATGCAGATGGTCACAGGGTTCCATAAGGTCCCCTGCTATATTCAACCTCTACAAAGATATAATTGATAACAGCATCAAAATTCATCAATATGGCAACAATACACAACTCTATTTGAAAGTTCTCCTCTACTCCAGACATCTAACACCTTAAACGTACAAACTTGGCTCAATGGCATGACCCTTGATGGCTTCAAACCCCAGCTTCAACCAATACCAAGTCACTTGGGTTCGTTCACCTTGGACACCAACCGCACCCTCAAGGAACGCATTGCAAAGAAAACAAAGAGGACAGGGTACCAGGTCTCTCTGCTGAAGAAGGTAAAACCATTCCTCCCAGAAAGTGACTTCAGAACTTCTGTTCAAGCCTTAGTACTCTTGCACCTGGATGGAAGAAAGGCCCTTGTCAATGATCCCTGAAATGTCACACTGGTCCCCCCTTAATGGCATTGGACACGCTGCAGTACATCTCATACAGGGGTTAAAGAAATATGAACAGTTCACTCCAATTCTGATAGAACTTCACCAGTTCCCCTTGATGACCCGTACCATCTTCAAAAACAGCAGTGGCATTTACAAAGGCATCACAATCAGCATCCCATATATGTCTTATAAGCTCGCTGTCTACTACAGTTTCAGCACACCCGCAGCAAAAAACAAGAGACAAAGATGTGTGCAAATAAAAGAGCAACGTGACAGGCCTTTTCTATTATATACCCAGAATCTGAAAAAACATTCATCAGGACCACCCCTTCCCTCCTCAAACTCAGGAAAGTGTTGAAGCTCTTTAAAGAGCATCAAATCCTGATGGAGTAAAAGACCACAAACAAGCTGCCTCTGGAAGCAGCTGTTGACTGTATCCTTGCCTTTAACCCTGTACAGCTGCCTTTGGCTTGGTTCTTGTTTTGAAAATACCACATACATAAATAATGCCCTTGTTTGTTTGAAAGTTTGAGAAATTATACATCACTCTAAAAAATGAAGGCTTGTTTGTTAGAGATACAGAGGTAACTTGTTTTATTTTGTATAATAAGGAATACAATGTTTGATCAAAGTTGTAAACAGTTCATAACAAATATGTTTTTATTATTTTTTAGGAGGTTCTACAACTGGATCCATTATTAAAAATATAGAAATGGCCTTTTAAAGAAAACAGTGATACAATTATAAATAACCACGCTCATAGATGTTGTAAAGCTATAAACATGACATAATAATGCCTTTTTAACAATTAATTCAAACCGTAAACAGCTTTAATAAGACAACCTTAAGAATGTTTATTTCATGACAATTCTACCTGTTGGTGTTTTCCCAACACTTTCATGCTCACCTGAACCCTCCATGGAAGCAGGACTGGAATGGGGCTTGTCAGCAATCATGTGCAGCACTAGTGCTAGAAATGGAAATAAATCTTATGGAAACCCACAAATTATTGAGGAGGGGCACAAAAGTGGTGGGGTTTTGAGCACTGAAGTAATGTGGGCCAGAGTTATGAAGAAGGGCTGGATCACAATTATCAACAGAGTCAATGAAAGTTAGCCCTCGGTCTACTAGAACATAGATAGACATTACTTTTACAAATTGTACCCCAAAGAAATTGATGTAAAAGAAAACGTAACTAAAGCTGTACTGGCTTAATTTTGTTGGTTACAAATATACAATATTTTTAAGCTATGTTGGGGCCTTAAAGAACCTGCTGAAAATGTATTTTTCGAGAGGTGTGGTGCAGCTGCCAGAGTGGCTGACTCTGGTGCGCGGGGCTCACGGTTCGATCCCTGGTGCCGGCACAGCTCAGCATCATGTGACTTCGGGCTATACCTCACTTAATCTCGCAGACGACCCCCAGCGCCTTGAAACCTTAAGGGGTGATATGTTTGTGCTTTACAAATATGGATTATTATTATTATATGTATCATTCAAGCAAGTCTGATGCAGGCTGCTAGTCCAACACTCACTGAAAATGTGCACAGCTGCTGCATATATCCAGTGTTCACACATTGCACGGAGATAGTCTGCTTGGGCCAGACTGGAGCCTGATCCTGCTGAAAAACAGCTTCTAACATTGGAATGCCTTTGGTTCCCACAATATACCAGCCCTCTGTAGCAGAAATCTCCAATTGAAATACATTGAAACAGAAACTAGTGCAGCTTTGGCCGACGGCCACACAGCCAGGTGTAGGATACTGTGGACCTACTCGGGGCCGGACAGCTTTTTAGAATATAAATTGGGCTCAATTTGCAGATCCAGAGAAGGGTTCTGCTTAAAGTGCTCGTGATCATCATGTCATCGCCTGCATGCAGCAACTCTAACATCATCTTAATAATACCAAAAGAGCCGGTGTAAAAGGTCATGATTCACATCTGGGGCTCATAACCAACATGGTATGTTTGGAAGAAGTCATGGAAACAATGATTCTTTGATGTTTTCTTTGCTCTTTCTTCGTGTTGGGAATGTTCTGTGATATCTGCCCTATTTTTCTTCCTGGCAAACTATGAAAACAAGGGGTGTCACATTAGGCCCCTCAGCGGAAAATGTATTTTCTACCAGAGGAAGTATGGAAAGAGGGCTACGTCGAAGAGACCAAGTTTGAAATTGTGCTGTCTAATACAAATAGATGACACATTTAATTAGGACCTCCTATAATCATATCGCCTGCTGTCATAGATTCATCTTGTCTTCTTTAAAAAGTAATTTTCATAAGCTATTGGCCAGTAACTATGGAGCTTCAAGTGTTGGCGGCCATCATTTCATTTTATAAAGGATGGGATTCATCATTTTATTTAGCGCCTGGATATCCTCTCGGGTGATTAGTGGCACTTTATGAATCTACTGATTTAGTGAGAAATGTGCTAAAGGCGGGACTCCGTAACAAGTATTAAATGTAATTGACAGGGCAGCCCTCTTACGCATCTTTTGTTACTTTTTTGTTGTGCCCCCCCCACACCCCTCCTGCTATCACAGCCACAGGCTCTGGCTTGGACCTGATCAGTAAACATCAATAACTAGCAACATAATGCTTCGTATGGAATAGTCGAAGAAGATGATAAGTTGTTTAGGGTTATAGCTCCTAAACAGTGCAGAACATGCATTTCTTTAAATTTCTTCCAAATCCATCACCCTTCTCTGCTTCAGTTGCCATGAGTCCTCCTGTGGGCAGAAACAAAGGCAAAGCCGATGTGACCACTGGATTGGAGCACTGAAGGTGTGATGTACACAGATGGGGGGAGAGGAGTTGGCCTAACGGCTCGGGCGGTCGACCTCGAATCTGGGGAACTGGGTTCGAGTCTCGGCAATGACGCTGAACATCCTGTGATTCTGGGCAAATCACTTAATCTCCCCGTGCCTAACAAAAAAAAATGAATGTGTCCTCCTGTAACGCAACTGGTGCTATGTAAGGCGCTCTGATACCCGATTCGGGTCAAGTTCGCGCTATATAAAACTCCGTAAAAGAAAAAAAAAAAGAAAAGAAAAAGATGGAACCAGGACACCGAGAAGAAGAGAATTCTGGATTTTTCTGATCATTTTTCTGGTCGAAGGTTAGAAAGTGGAAAGTGAAAGGTGGTGCTCTGTCTTCACTCTAACTTGAGAGAACCGAAAAGACCAGGCTCCATGCAGAGGCCTCCTCACTTTGAAGTGCCAATGTTTTTAGATTTGGAAACATGTGAACCAACAATTTCACAACAAATCTCAGAGTAGTTGAGACTTCCATCCCTTCATTAACTCCAAAGATCTTTATGTTGTTTAGGCGCTGACGAGTTTCCAAATCTTCCAGCTTGCTGCATACTGTAGGAAAACCTTTAGCCAATGTCTCTGAAGGCACTGGCTGAAAATGTGTCAACAATCCTTTCTTCTAGCTCAGTTACGCTGGAGCTAACTTCTGAAATTTGTTGCTGCATCTGAGAGGGCCACCTGAAAAGAATGATTGGCTTCTAAAACCTCTCCAAAATTTTGTTTTTTTCCTTTCCTGATCTAATCAAAACAGCTGCTTTGTCTGACATGATTCTGTAATGCTTAGGGTTTTTTAGAGTAAATCCTGGTTAGATAGAATACAGCAACTAACAAATATTCTTTGTAAGGGGCATATGCCACACAACCATTTTCTACAGTGTCGTCTTCATCATCTTTGCAGTTCTGGTAATAGTCACTATCATAGAGACACCAGAATCTTTCATTCTATGTCAGTAGAAAAGAGAGAGGGGTGGTATTTCTCAGCTATTATATCACTAAATGTTTCAAGTGTGCGATTAATTCCAGTGTTGAAGCTGGCAAGAGAATCATCATAAGACTCAGGGCTTGATGTATATGTTGGCGGAAAGGGTACCCCGTCGTGGACCTTTGATGTAACCACGGCAGAGACTACTCCATCTCCACCTTGGTTACAATCCATTTATGGATCGACAGAGTAAGGCCCATCGGAGATTGACCTCTATGTCCACCCACCTAATTTAGATGGGTGATCATACAGGTTCGTTTTCACGGCCCTTCACTGCTAGGAAAACCCTGGCGGTAAGGGGCAGTGAAAACTGCAAAATGCCCCTTGCCATGGGAGATAACTCTAATGGCAAGGGGGCATTGTATTTGTATTTTAAATAACAAAATCTCCCTTTGGGGTTTTGTTTCTGAAAATAAAAAAAGATTGTAACTTTGAAGTACGGCTCAGTCATGTTTGACAGAGCCATAGGGTAAAGTTACAATACATTGGCAGGAACAGATGGACCCCCAACTGTCCTTCATCTAGACTCAAGCTTTCTCAGAGGCTGACCACGCCATCCTGCTGACTTCACATTGCAAGGTAAACGCAGCAGATGAGGCATGCGATATCCTGTAGCACCAGTTGCTCAGATCGGAGCAAGCAGCAAGTGGGTCATACAAGCCTGGGCCTAGTCTTATGCCCAGCAGGAAAATGGATGTCTTTTTACAGAGCTACACACCAAACTTAAAGTTTCAGGTGGGTGCAGTGTTGACAGTGACTATGTGTAACATCCACCAAAAAGCAATATGCACAAGAAAAGCACTTGCAAGTACAATTAACTGAAACACTGGGAGCCAACTTCCAAGATTCAGGCAGCCATAAGCCTCCCAATCGCCATTGTGCCATTGCCCATTTCCTCCCCAAGGACTGAAACGAAATCCACAGAGCCCAAAAACCAAGCAGAGGACTTACAGGAAAGAGGCAGCAGGATAGGGAGAAACACAGGATCACTAATGACTGGTTTTTAGGACCTCCTTCCTAGAGGAAAATTGAGGAAAAAATGTTTCAGCACTTACGCTTAAGCCTCAAATAGCAACAGCAATGTTATCGACATATTACAGAGCGGTAATGTACAATCACCACCTGGAAGCTTGATGGAGGTTTGACCTTCAGGCTGAGTCACAAGACTCCTAGAAGAGAAACCTGGAGACATCAGTAGTCACACAAAAGATACTAAGTTCTACAGAAGAAAGTTCCATTAAGAGACACTCTTTATGCTGCCTCTGCCTGATAGAGGGAGAGGTGACTGACTAAACAGGATCCACCGATGGCGCTCACCATCTCAGATTGGGCACCATATGTCACCAGGAATAGTATATGCTGCCATCCCAGCTTGTTGGAGTCATCTAGAATAACTGCAATATCATCATGGTCCCTAGTCTCCATTCAGTACCCAGCCGCCACACTCGTCATCCTCTGAACATGCCTCTACTCTTCTTTTCCCCACTTTCCCTGCTGCACCTTGGGTCCTTTATTGCTTTTTATTCATTGCTGTTGATAGCCATAGCCTGACCGCGAGACGCAGAAACTGTGGATCACCGAAGATTCCGACCTGTTTCTATTGGTTAAGTCCTGGCACTTTAAAAGTTATAATAAAAATGTTAATTTTCTGAAATGTTAGAATGACTCATTCAAAAGTTAGGAATGAGTTTAAAAAATTGAAAGTTTATATAATATGTCATCAAAATGGATTAGGATTTAATGAATTCCAAGGGGACAGATAGTTTTGTTTGGGAAAAAGAGCTCTGCTGGTCTATGCTCGCCTCACTCTTCACTTTGAGAGTCCACTGATGAGGTAGAGCAGGATGAGCCCCCACCTTGGAGTCAGCAACAGTTTCTGTGTCAAATCAGAATAAAATATTAGCACGCTTGTAAGCCAGTTTTTCATGCTTGGGGTGAGTTAAAGTGTTATGTTCCAGGCAGGCCTTTCCCAAGGAGGATTATCAGCACATGTATTCCTATTAATGTCAAGTTCATGTGTTGGGCTTGGTCTGACTGGATTAAATTAACATTTTGTAACCTCTGAATCTAAGGATGATGAGATCATGTTCTGAAAATATTTAATTTGTCAATCGTGTAAAGTGTAAACCTACAGCTTAGATACAAAAACCTCGACAAATCATTTTAGACTTATTTGTTTCACTGTTACACAAACCAATAACAAGATACGTGCTATCACCAGGAAGATATGATTGTACACTTTTAATTTGTGTATGTTAATTATTCTTTAAAGTTGTCCTGCACACTTGCTGCAAGGCATCTCTGTGTCCTTGTGTTAACCAGGACCAGCACAATGGTTTTTAAGGGTAGTTACCAAGCAACGAAAATGTCTTCATTCGACTATAAAGTAACACAACACTGTGTAGAAACTGACATCTCCCATGTACGAGTCATTTTTAGGTTAAGCCTACCAGATACCAGTTGTGAAAGTCATAATTTGTGGGCTTACCAAGAACATAGAGGGGTTTATAACCCGCGCATAGCTTACCATTGATTGACTTTCTTGTGACTCTCATTTGGCTGCTTATTTGATAGATTTTTTGTCAATCTTGTGTTTGTCTCTCCCATCAAGCATTGTCTCTTTACTCATCTCTTTGATAGGCTGGCTTTTGCGCTTCCTCTGGTCACTATTAGTGAACTATTTTCTTATGTTTAAACACTTCATGAGAGTGCATGTGTTTTCCAGCTGTCTTCCTCATGTGCTTTTCTCTCACCCCGCCCATGTGCTTCTCTCCCCAACCAGCACCCATGTTGGTCTCTCTCACCCGTGATCTTCTGTCCCATATGCTCTATATTGCTCTCTCTCGTCTGTGATCTCTCCCTCCTATTCCTTCTCCCCTGTCTGCCCACACGCCAGGTTGCTTCACCTCTGCACGCCGTGCTGCTTCTCCCACTGACTGCCATGCTACTTCTTCCACAGCACCCATGTTGCCACACCTCCCACTCCTCCCCAATCCACTCTTCCATTTTTTTTTTTAAAAAGCGCTTTCGAACAACACTTTAAAACTGTGGTTTCGTGCCGTTTTTTTTTTTTTTTTTTAATTATCGCTCCATTCGGATCAGTAAATAAAAAAAGAAACCATGTCCTTTTGCAAGTGCTTGCATGAGTGTCAAACCCATGTGCATGCCTACAAAATGACACGGTGGCTGCGTCATCGAGTCTTTTTTTTAATTTTTTTTTAGCTAGGCTGCACAGCAGCCACAATGCATACAGCATGGCTGAAAAACATTGGGAAAGCCAATAGGTCTGGTAGGCGAGATCTATTGGCTTTGGCAATGTTTGCTGCTCGATGCCAGCAGGCCTGAGCTGCGTAAAGGCTTGCTTCTTTTCCCCTTTTCATCAGTGTGGCAAACAACGTACAACAGGAATACAGGTCCTAGGAGTGAGCAGAGGTCAATATGGAGCTGCAGCAAAACCCAAAAATATGGTTGCTTACACCAGGAATAATCTTCTAGGATGCTTCATTCACATTATAGCTGGGAGCCTGAGTGGATGTGGGAACCTGGCATATTACTGACCTGGCAACAAACCTCATGATGTCCAATTAGCCCAAGTCACCCTGCTATCAAGACCCCACTTGAGACTGCAGGACGCTTCCATGGGAGAGGCTGTGAGCAGAGGAGGGAGCCTCGCCGTGTAGATCCTGTTCTCAATGAAGGCCTCTCCAGCCATATCTCAATATTCCAAGCAAACACGCCAAGCTTAGCATGTCAACATGAATCAGGGAACGACACTGACTTGGCTTGGCACATCCTGCTCACATGTTGCCAAAATCTATCTCAGGGGCGATAAATCTCTCTAGTTTGTAACAAGTTGTAAAAAGTTGATTGGATGCCAGGGCAACAGCATCGGAAGAACAGGAGACCAGAAGAGACAGAGACTCAGAACCGTGCTCTCTGGAAGCCCTTTTGTCTGTCACAAGACATCACATTTGTTTTTCTTTTCAGAAGGACCCTCATTTGAAAAATAATTTGTCTAAACATATTTATAATCGACCATTCTTGTAAACAAATGGTTTTCCATCACTAACCAAACTATCAGCATTTAATCAGAAATAAAATAGTCTAACAGAGGGTTGTGTACAAAAACAGTGTTAATGTCTAGATGACAATTTCAGTGTATTTGATTAATTTGGTTAAACCGGCACAATCTCGTGAAATTTCGCATTACGCTTGTTATATGAAATTCCCGAAATTATGCTATTACACCACGTGGCTTAATTACACGCCGACCGCGGCATAAAGTTACAGCGAACGCAAGGGAACAGAGCGAATGACCAGAATGAGAGCGGTTCTGTGTGTGGCAATGGTGGGTATTGGCACTATTTTAGCACATCCTCGTGTCCTAAATGGATGCAAGAACTCTTTTGTGCTAAAATATAGCGCCAAATGCGGTTTCACATTTCACACAATTATCCCTAAAATTTGCAGAATTAGGCAAATGCTAATTATGTTAATTTTGCACACTCCAACTATAACTATGCGTGCATACATATATATAAATGAGACAGTAGCACCAGTGAAGTTATGGTTAAGTCAGAGTTTCTATGTAATATAGATTTTTTTTCCAAATATCTTTATTGCTGTTTAACAATTCTGCACAAAACATTCCATTAAAACGGTTTATCTACTTTGGGTTCAGCATGGAAAGTTTCATTCAAATTGATCAAGTGTGGTCCAAAAGAAGGTGGATGTCAAAAAAGTGAAATTTAACTCTTATGGGAATCTTTGCTCTCTGATACAGAAAAATGGTACCGGAATTACACCAATCTTGGTATAAGCATGAAATGGTTACATTATAGAGATATCTGGACCGTAAATTTGTGGAGGTCCATGAAGATAGGTTCGCATAACCTCCACAGATCCAAAAATTAAAAAGCGTGTTTAAACCTGATTGGACGAGGGAGGTTTCTCTCCCGTCAGCCATTTTGGGATCATGAAAGCAGGGTTTCCAGACCCAAAGGTCTCTGATTGGCTTGCTATAACTTCAAAAAAAATGTTGCAGCTGCCATTACAGAGTGCAAGTGGGAGAGGGGCAAAGGGACCCGCCATCAACATTTTTTAAATCCTGGGTTTGCCACAGGGTTTGTGGACCCCAGGCCTGTCCTTGTGGCCTCAGCACAGCCCCTGAGATTCGAAAACACTGGATTAGGGACTGCAGACCCACAGAAAATTTCAAGCCATGAAATGTCGTACACAAGACTGTGAAGCTTTTCGTAGGTTTACAGACCCTGACCATGAAGCTAGCCATAGATTTGCAAGCCCTCAGCAAGGGTTGATGAACACTTAAAGAAATATAATAAAATAGGGCTTGGCTAAAGGAGTTTGGCTGCTTTCAGTAGGTTGAGCACAAGATCTGCCAAAGGACAGGCCTTACGGCCAACCAGCCACTGCACACCGCCTTGGGCTGGGCACCTGCGGCATGTTGGTCACAGCCAGGCTCTGCAGCAGTTGTTGACCACAATTATAGAGTAGGAAATATCCTCTCACCATAATATGGTAGGGAAAATATAAAGGATCAAAATATCGAGGAGGCAAGTGTATATAGGTAAGTATAGATTTACTTTTTATAACTCCATAAGTACGTACCTTGAGGATGTATATATTGCCATGGCAGTTAAATATTCTAAACATATATATATATATATATATATACATATATATATATATATATATATCCATCCACAAAATCGTGCCAGTAATTCATTCCGAACAAAAACACTGTGGCCCAAGTTATATATATATATAACATTTCGAAGAGCCAAGTCCATGAGGCAGCAGCTGGTGGTCAATAGCCCTGAGGTAACTGAAAAAGAAGGATGGCTGAAGGCGAGCCCAGGTTTTAACCAATGCCTGAAATGAAAGGCTTGCCAACATGGTTTAAATATGAAAGAGATCAATTCACCTTTTTTTTTTAAAAACATGGAAAATACCTCTCTTTTTTAACTGTAAGAGCGACCATGTGGTTTATGTTCTCAGATGTTCTTGCCCCAAAATGTATGTGGGTAGCACAATCCACACGATCCATGTCAGAATCCTTCAGCACCTCAGGGCCATAAAGAACAAGGACAAGACCTACCCTGTGGCCAGGCACATTAATGAAGTCCATGGGGGAGATCCTAATGAACTTGGCTATTTCGTGATTGACTCAGTCCCGAAAAATAGACGAGGAGGCAATAGGGAGAGAAAATTGGGGCAGCTGGAATCAAGACACATATTGACATTAGATACCAAGATCCCCCAGGGCCTCAATTCAGATGAAGACTTACATGTCCATCTGTAGGAGGTGTGACATAAAGAGCATTTCCCCACTGTCCTGCAGTTAAGTTGTTTATAAGATGTTAGAATAAGTCTTGCATCAGTTGCTCATTTACACAAAGAAAGAAAATGAACGATTGAAAAGTAATAAGTGATATTCGGATTTTAGTGCAATGAATTTGGAGAGATACTTTTAAGTAGAGTGTAAAATTGGTCGGTACAATGTTTCACTTTAGCCACAGTTGCCAATAAGATATTACATTTTAGAGTGTTGCACTTGCACTTTAGTCATGTCTTCGAGATTTTTGAAATTTTTTGATTCAATTTTAACAAAAACAACTGGTATATTATATAGGTGGGCCAGAGGCAATATGTTTACACTGTATCTGTTTACAGCATATTTTGCACTTTTTGTTGGATTGATGGGTATCCACAATCTTTGCACTAAGCATTAGCACTTTAATTCGATCTTTGGTCTTACATTTTGCACATGATGGTATGTTTATTGGTGAATGAGGGCCGTTTTTGATCAAAAGATCACACAAAGTCGGCTTTAAGCAAGCAATAGAAACGTGGCATTCTAGAGATAACTAGGCACTAGCACTTTTGGGCATGAGCCCTCCAGCAGTGGTCAAATTCATAACCCTCAAGTAATTTGTCTTTGCATATTTCGTCATCAGCATTTGTCACTAATTAAAAGCTATGACAGGATAATCCGTTTGGATGGACATGCACTTGCACTTTATTGTGAGGAGTACCTTTGACAATGCGGGGCGACCAAGAAATTTATTGGAATTTAAATTAATTTATTTTGTATGCCTTTGGGTCTCTATGTGGTGAGAGTACAATCACTCTTACCACTTTAGCCATCCCTTTCCGGTCCTCAAGCTAGTTGCCTGCTACAAGAGTCTGCAATTTTTACACTTGTGAATAAACATTTGAAGATGCAGTAATGGTTAAAAAGTATTCAACAGATTGTTTTGTGATAATCAAATATCAAGCCTTGATGTGCAATAGACTGTAATATGGTTTCTTTGTGTTATACAATGTAGTTGGTTTAGACAGGAGATGAGCAACTGATAGAAGGAAACTTATTATATTTAAACAAAAAACAAAAGATGTTAAAAAACATAAAAAATTGTAACATTTGAGAAACGTGAAAAGAAATAATTAATGTTATTGAACTGTTGTATTTATGTAGTGATACATTTTACGCCTTTGTAGTATGCTGTTTCTGTCTATGACTCATGTGACCCAGTACTCCTATTAAAGGGAGGAGTAAGTTTGAGCTCTTTGTGTGAGCAAGGCAGTGGATCCTGCCGAAACGCGTTACAACAGCACAGTATTTGAAGAAAATAAAATAAATTTGAATTAACCTGAGTCAGCAGTGTCGGTGTCCGGTTTCTTCAGAGGACCCGGTGGTGGTTTTGAGATATATATATATATATATATTTTTTTTTGAGGAAGGCGTGCAGCCGAAACGCGTCTGTCCGAGGGAGTTCGTGTGACAAAATAAATATTTAATAATCAATTTCGCCAGTGTGCGCCTCGTTCATGACCATTGAGGGAAGGTCATTTTTTGTGATATATATATATAAATTCACTGAAAAAACCATAGGTTTCAGGGCTATTATAGTTAGCTGGACATTTCACTCGTACAAAACCATTGAAATTCCTCCGTTATAGTTAGTTCAGCTAACTATAACTCGCGCCCCCGCAATGCACTGCTGATGACGTCACATATTACATCACTCATGACATGGTCAGCAGTGTCCCGGGGGTGGGCACCCCGGGACACTGCAGGAGCCGGCCCTGGGGGGTGGTGGTCCCCAGGGCCATCACAGGCTCCAGGAGGGGGGCCGCGCGGCCCCCTCCCAACATGTGCTAAGCCCCGGGGAGGTGGTGGTCCCCGGGGCTTCGGGGTCCGAAACGGACCCCCACTTTAAAATTCTTAGTGCCCCGGGGAGGTGGCGGTCCCTGGGGCGTGTGGGGGGGCTCGAGCCCCCCCCCACACAGGTCATTTCATTTAAAAAAAAAGCCCCGGGGGGTGGCGGTCCCCGGGGCTGCGGGAGGGCCGAGTGCCCTCCCGCACAATGTTAAAATCAAATGCATTTGTCATCCCGAGTGGGACGGGTATGCCCAGACGTGGGTCCCGTGCTCTCCATGCCACTGGAATCAAGCTATCCTGGCTGAAGAGGGTGAAACCCTGAAACCGGTCCTAGGATGCTTGTTTCCAGTCCAGGGAGGACCTGGCTTGGCAGTTCGGGCTGGACTGTTCCCATGAGGCACAGGGTCAAGACTGATTTGCATATGGCTGGGTTCAAACTGGAATGGCATGGTGAGCAAAAACGATGGATTTAGGCCCAGATCTCTGTACTGGGGTGAATGTATGACATTGTTCTGCATTCTGTCCTTCAACTGTTGTTTTTGCATTTGTCACCCCGAGTGGGACGGGTATGCCCAGACGTGGGTCCCGTGCTCTCCATGCCACTGGAATCAAGCTATCCTGGCTGAAGAGGGTGAAACCCCAAAACCGGTCCTAGGATGCTTGTTTCCAGTCCAGGGAGGACCTGGCTTGGCAGTTCGGGCTGGACTGTTCCCATGAGGCACAGGGTCAAGACTGATTTGCTTATGGCTGGGTTCAAACTGGAATGGCATGGTGAGCAAAAAACGATGGATTTAAGCCCAGATCTCTGTACTGGGGTGAATGTATGACATTGTTCTGCATTCTGTCCATCAACTGTTGTTTTTGCACTAGTACATAATAGGGCAGGGGGATTAAAACTAAGTAACTAACTTGTCACATGAGGCCCTACCCCCTCTCTTCACCACTGTGCAAACACGCCCCGTGGCGTGTTTTAAGTTGGGGATTAAGTTCCCTTCAATCCTGAGGGTCCCTGGAGTCCAACTAGCCCACCAGGTACCTCCAGTAAGCACCACAGAGCTGCGTTGCAGAGAGGTGGTCCGAGGCCACGCCCCTCTTTACACCTCTCTGCAATGCAGCTCATGGGCGCTTACCGGAGGTACCTGGTAGGCTAGTTGGACCCCAGGGACCCTCAGGATTCAAGGGGACTTAATCCCCCAACCTACAACACACCAGAGGGCCCGTTTGCACAGTGGTGATGGGAGGGGGTGGGCCTGATGTGACAAGTGTGCAAACACGCCCTGTGGCACGTTTTAAGTTGAGGGATTAAGTCCCCTTGAATCCTGAGGGTCCCTGAGGTCCAACTAGCCCACCAGGTACCTCCGATAAGCGCCACAGAGCTGCGTTGCAGAGAGGTGTAAAAAGGGGCATGGCCTGGACCATCTCTCTGCAACGCAGCGCAGTGGCGCTTACTGGAGGTACCTGGTGGGCTAGTTGGACTCCAGGGACCCTCAGGACTGAAGGGGACTTAATCCACCAACTTAAAACATGCCACAGGGCGTGTTTGCACACATGTCACCTGAGGCCCCGCCCCCTCCCTTCACCACTGTGCAAACGCACCCCGTGGCGCACTTTAAGTTGGGGGATAAAGTCCCCTTGAATCCTGAGGGTCCCTGGGGCCCAACTAGCCCACCAGGTACCTCCTGTAAGCACCACAGAGCTGCGTTGCAGAGAGGTGGTCGGAGGCCACGCCCCTTTTTATACCTCTCTGCAACGCAGCTCTGTGGCGCTTACTGGAGGTACCTGGTGGGCTAGTTGGACCCCAGGGACCCTCACGATTCAAGGGGACTTAACCCCCCAACTTAAAACGCGCCACAGGGCGTGTTTGCACACATGTCACCTCAGGCCCCGCCCGCTCCCTTCACCACTGTGCAAACACGCCCTGTGGCGCGTTTTAAGTTGGGGGATTAAGTCCCCTTGAATCCTGACGGTCCCTGGGGTCCAACTAGCCCACCAGGGACCTCCAGTAAGCGCCACAGAGCTGCGTTGCAGAGAGGTGTAAAAAGGGGCGTGGCCTGGACCACCTCTCTGCAACGCAGCCCTGTGGCGCTGACTGGAGGTACCTGGTGGGCTAGTTGGCCCCCAGGGACCCCCAGTATTGAAGGGGAATTTATTCCCCATTTTAAGCGTGGTAAAGGAAGGGGGCGGGGCCTGCGGCACAATCGTTTTTTTTTTTTAGAAGGGGGGCTGTGTGGTTCCCCTTCTTTCTTCCTATGTTTGGGCCCTGGGCACCCCATCCCCCAGGGCCTTACCCCTTTTTAAAAAAAAAAAAAAAGAAAAGTCAACGGGAAGGGGGCCGCGTGGCCCCCCTCCCGTGGCCGATTCTGGCCCCGGGGACCCCATCCCCCGGGGCATGGCCACACTTTTTTTTATTAAAGAAAAGTAAACGGGAAGGGGGCCGTGTGGCCCCCCTCCCGTGGCCGATTCCAGCCCCGGGGACCCCATCCCCCGGGGCATGGCCACACTTTGTTTTATTTTTTTAAGGAGGGGGGCTGCGTGGCCCCCCTCCTCAGGCCTCCTTTTGCCCCGGGGACCCCATCCCCCGGGGCAGGCCTTTTTTTAATTTATTTTTAATTTTTTTGTTTTTGGGGAGGGGGGTTGCGTGGCCCCCCTCCCGGGCCACTACTTGCCCCGGGGACCCCATCCCCCGGGGCCAGCCCTATCCGTTGGGGACCGTGGGGGGGTCCCCAATCCCCCCACGGTCCCGCCGGCTCCCTGCGTCCTGCGGGAGCCGGCATTGCTTTTCCACACGGGGAGCTGCTAACATGCAGCTCCCCGTATGGAATAGCAATTTGCTTTAATTTTGGAAGAGAGAGCAGGTTTCCTGCTCTCTCTCCAAAATCCAAAGCAAGTTTGCTATGGCAGGACGGGGCCGCGAGGCTCCCGTCCTGCCATAGCAAACAGCAGTGTCCCGGGGTGGGCACCCGGGACACTGCAGGAGCCGGCCCTGGGGGTGGTGGTCCCCAATGCCATCACAGGCTCCAGGAGGGGGGCCACACGGCCCCCCTCCCAACATGTGCAAAGCCCCGGGGAGGTGGTGGTCCCCGGGGCTTCGGGGGTCCGAAACGGACCCCCACTTTAAAATTCTTAGTGCCCCGGGAGGTGGAGGTCCCTGGGGCATGTGGAGGCTCAAGCCCCCCCACACAGGTCATTTCATAAAAAAAAAGCCCCGGGGGTGGCGGTCCCGGGGCTGCGGGAGGGCCGAGTGCCCTCCCGCACCATGTTAAAATCAAAGCCCCGGGGGTGGCGGTCCCCGGGGCTTGGGGAGCCTAGAGGCCCCCAACATTATTAATAAACCCCCGCATGCCCCCAGGACTTGGCCCACCCGGGGGCCAAATAACAACGAAGCGCGGGAGCCCGCGCTTCGTTTTTTTTTCTTTCACGGCGGGATCTGCGGATCCGGCGCGCATCCCGCCATTTTTTTTTTTTTAAATGCTTTTTTTGGCCCTGGGGGTCCTTGTGGGACCACCTGAGCAGGCCTAGGGGGTCAGGGTGTTTCTACCCTGCCCCCTTGTCTTGTTTTGCGCGTTAGTTTTACTGTTTTCTTGTGACTCGGTTCTACCGAGTCACAAGATGGCCACCAACACTTCCTGGTTTGGAGTGTTGGCAGCCAATTAGCATACAGCTCGTGGTCGGGAGGATCCTCGGATCCTCCGTGCCTCTATATATCGCTAGCTTTATTTTTGATTTTCTCCACAACTACTGAACGGATTTACACCATTTTTGAAAAGGACGCTTTCTGTGCCAAGCAGTACCTTTTTGCCAAATTTGGTGTAATTCCGTCCAGTAGTTTCCGCTCTAGCCTTGCACAAAATTCCCTATGGGAAATTGATTTTTTGACTGTTATTTTTTGAATTTCTCAGCAACTACTGAACGGATTTACACCATTTAACAAAAGGGCTCTTTATGAACCAAGGGCTACCTTTTTGCAAAATTTGGTGTAATTCCGTTCAGCAGTTCGGGCTGTAGCTTTGTCTAAAATTTCCTATGGGAAATAACATGGAGAAAACGTGTTTTGGGACCCCCCTTTTTTCTCGGCCCCCGCTTGGCGAATCACCCCGAAACTTTCAGGATAGGAGCTGACCGGAGCGCCCCACAAAGTTTGAAAGTTTTGCAAAGATTCGTCAACCGGCGCCAAAGTTATTCGGAAAAGAATGTTGTGAATTTCCTATGGAAAATAGGTCCTAACTATAACTATCTGCTGGCGACCGCCAGTAGATAATATATGTCTCCAGTGATGTTCCTCTCCACGAACATCCGATCCGGCGGCACCTCCAACCAGACAACAGACCACCATTCAGGTCAGTTTTTAGAATTTGTATTTTATTGTCTTGGCATAAACACATGGCATTCCAAGGCCCTATTTCAGTTATAAATCAAGACCGACGCGTTTCGGCATACTGCCTTCTACTGGGTATATATATATACTTACAGTGGCATTGTTTTTCCATGATATTTTGCCTATAATATGATAGTAAGACAATATTTCCTACTCTATGTTCAGAACCTCAATCTGACAAAGCCTTGCGCTGCAAAGGTTGACCTTCTGCGGCTGATTGAATGCAGGGCTTGCAGCTAACCTTCGCTGCATATGGTCAAAGGCGGTTGGCTCTGAAAAGTTGGCCACTTTTGGCAGGTTGAGTGTAGGAAAGCTCCAAACATTCATTGGGAAAAATTAAAGTGAAGTTATGGTTAGCTGTGGTTATAAAATCTAAATGTTGGTTGAAAGACAACACAGAAATGAATCGATGTTTTTTTATGTGGTGGTAAAACTAGACATTGCATTTGATGTGCAAGTCATTGTTTGCATGGCTGTTGTTTGAGTTTGGGATCGTGGTCCTAAACATAACTTGCATTTTTAATGTTTTTCAGGTTTAATTCGTAACCATAACTTTGCATTAACTGTGTTGTTTTCAGTAAATTTCTGTATTTGTTATCAATGTTTAGGTGTTATAACCAAAGTTAATATATATATGTATTCATGGTCTGTAAAGGGTAGTGAGACAAAGACAAGAACTTACTGCATAGTAACAGCCCTGTGTACACGGCAAGAACACAGATATTTGCATGGTATGTATTATCAGTGGTTAGGTATGGTCATCATGCCCTTGGAAAGTATTATGATGACATCAATACCCTGGCAAAGCACAAAGTCATTTAAGCTGGTGTGCCCACATACTGCCAACATACTGATCTCGTCAGTAAGAAACTGAGTTGTTGCTTGAGTAAAGATGAGAGCATCCTGAGAATAGAGGGGAGAACAGAACAGAACATCACTACATGCAAGCCACCGCAACGGTTTCCATCTATGAATTGGGACACATTTCCATCTGCTGAAGCAATGTTTGAAACAACCTAAACTGTCCCACTCTGCCTCATTTTGGTCTTAACCTGAGCATACAGAAAAAATAAACAGACACTGCACTTTGCCAGTCACATTATTTTGTCCAACAACCTTTCATTGCAAAGAAAGCACTTGATTGCTTAAACTTTTTAACTCTGACCTTGTATGTATGTGTGTATATCTCTAGACCTAAATATACAAATATAGATATATATAGGCAAAGTCTGATTTCAACAGCTTAGGCAAACATATACATATGTGTGTGTATATTATTTGTGTGTATATATGTATATATATATATATGTATATATATTACCTACTGGCGGTCGCCAGTAGGTAGTTATAGTTAGAACCTTGTTTCTATTCAAAAAGTGTTTTTTCTTTTGCCAATATCTTTGTCGCCGTTTGACAAATCTTCACGAAATTTTCAAAACTAATGGTTCACTCAGGTCAGCTCCTGTCTTGAAAGTTTCAGGGTGATTCGTCAAGCGGGCCGAGAAAAAAGGGGGGTCCCAAAACACGTTTTCCCCATGTTAATTTCCATAGGAACTTTAGACACAGCTACAGCCCGAACTGCTGAACGGAATCACACCAAATTCGGCAAAAAGGTAGCTCTTGGTCCAGAAAACGACCTTTTTTTTAAATGGTTTAAATCCGTTCAGTAGTTGCTGAGAAATTCAAAAAATAAAAATGTATATATCTGAGAACCGAGGAGGAGCCGCGAACCCTCCCGAGCACGAGCTTCATTTTGATTGGCTGCCAACACTCCAAAGCAGAATGTGCTGGCAGCCATCTTGTGACTCGATAACCGAGAAAAAGGAAAAATAAAGTGAACCCCCAAGCCCAAAAAAAAGCATTTCTTTTTTTAATTTTTGGCCGGAGTCGTGCTGGGTGCGCGAATCCGGAAGAACATTTTTTAAAAAACGAAGTGCGGTCTCCTGCACTTAGTTTTCTTAAAGCCCCCGGGTGGGCCAAGGGCAATATATAATAATGGTGTGGGGGCCCGCGGGGCCCCCACAGCCCCTGGGACTGCCACCTCCCCAGGGTGATCCTTATTCAACTGCGGGGGCTCGTGGCCCACCCACAGCCCCAGGGACCACCACCTCCCCGGGGCTTTTTTTTATATTCAAGGTGTGGGGGGGCTCCTGCCCCATGCTGCCCCGAGAACCACCACCTCCCCCGGGCATTCAGTATATTAAATACGGGGGCCCGTTTAAACAGTTGGGAGGGGGGCCACATGGCCCCCCTCCTGGAGCCCTTGATGGCCCTGGGGACCGCCACCCCTAGGGCCGGTTCCTGCAATGTCCCGGGGTAAAGGCTGGCCAGGCCCTGGTGGATGGGGTCCCCGGGGCCAGAAGTGGCCCAGGGAAGGGGGCCCACGCGGCCCCCTCCCATAAAGTAAAAAAAAAGAAACCGGCAACTCGCCGGAGGCCACGCCCCCTCCCTGCATGACTCTGCAAATGCGCCTCCCGGCGCGCTCTGCGTTGGGGGATTAAGTCCCCATTGCTAGTGAGGGTCCCTGGGGGCCAACTAGGCCACCAGGAACCTCCAGTAAGCCCCACACAGTGGGATTGCTGAGAGGGGGTCCGAGGCTATGCCCCTTTTTACACCACTCTGCAAAAGCGCCTCTTGGCGCACTGCTGGTGGGGCAATGAGGTCCTCTTGTGTCCTGAGGACCTCATGACACAAGTGGACTTCATCCCCCGAGCAGCAGTGCGCCAGGAGGCGCGTTTGCAGAGTGGTGTAAAAAGGGGGCGTGGCCTCGGACCACTCTGAGCAATCCAGCTGTGTGGGGCTTACTGGAGGTACCTGGTGGGCTAGTTGGCCCCCAGGGACCCTCAGGAGGCAAGGGGACTTCATCCCCCAACCAAGAGCGCGCTAGGAGGTGTGTTTGCAGAGTGGTGGACAAAGGGGGCGTGGCCTGTGTCCACCTATCAGCAATCCCACTATCTGGGGCATACTGGAGGTATCATGTAGGCTAGTTGGCCCCTAAGGACCCCCAGCAGCGAAGGGGACTTTAATCCCCATCCAAGAGCGCGCTAGGGAGTGCGTTTGCAGAGTAGTGGGAAAAGGGGGCATGGCCTGCTATGACAATTTAGCAATCCTGCTGTGTGGGACTTACTGGAGGTAATAGGAGGGGTAGTTGGTCCCCAAGGACGTCCTTGGGAGCCAACTACCTCTCCTATTACCTCCACTAAGTCCCACACTGTGGGATTGCTAAGAGGTCTTCAGAGGCCACGCCCCCTTTCTCCACCACTCTGCAAACGCGCCTCCTGGCACAGTACTGGTTGGGGGATGAAGTCCACTTTACTCCTGAGGGAGTTTGGGGGCCAAGAAGCCCTCCTGGTACCTCCTGTAAGTCCTACGCAGCGGAATTGCAGAGCGCTGGTCAAAGGGCTGCTGGCCTCTAAACTGCCATGCCCTATTATATGCTAGGGACTTAGAGGTAGTTTTAATCTCCCTACCCTATTATGTTCTAGGGCCTTACAGGGGAGGTCATGCCAATCACAGGGGTACCTCAACCCATAGTGTGCCCTAGTGTATGTAGGTGTTTTCACTGTATTCTAAGTGTCTTTCAGCATAGCACTGGCTCCGGGCCTGGTTAGTCAGAGTCAGTTACCACCAGTACCAGTCAGCAAACAGTTGGGGGCACAGGATGACTTTGCAACAAGGCCTCTTTCTGCACCTCTGTTGGTTCTTTCTGCATATCTATTGCTTCTTTCTGCACCTTTCTTCGTCTTTCTGGACTTCTGTTGCCTCTTTCTGCATTTCTCTTGCTTCTTTCTGCACCTTTCTTCCTCTTTCTGCACATGTCCTACCTCTGTAGGCATAGTTAGAAATTAGCATTTAAAAAACCTTTGAAATTCACTGAAAAAACCATAGGTTTCAGGGACGTTATAGTTAAAAATGATCATTTAAAAAACCTTAGAAATTCACTGAAAAAACCATAGGTTTCGGGGACATTATAGTTAGAAATTATCATTTAAAAAACCTTTGAAATTCACTGAAAAAAACCATAGGTTTCAGGGACGTTATAGTTAGAAATTAGCATTTAAAAAACCTTAGAAATTCACTGAAAAAACCACAGGTTTCAGGGACGTTATAGTTAGTTGGACATTTCACTCGTACAAAACCAGAGAAATTCGGACGTTATAGGTAGTTGAGATAACTATAACTCGCGCCCCCGCAATGCACTGCTGATGACGTCACATATTACATCACTCATGACATGATCAGTGACATCACTGATGGCATCTCAAATGACATCACTGATGACATCATCCACGTGATAATCTGATGCACCTCCTCACACCCTAATATAACCTTTGATACACCCACTCTAAAATACAGACTACCATTTTTTAAACCAAAGACACACCAATACCAGTTACTACATACCCACTCACTGATTCCTAGGTCTACACACACATCTACTCATTCACCCATACAGTCACTCATATATGCAGCCACTCATCAATACAGCACTATCATATACACTCATAAACCTATACAGACACACACCGCCACTCACCCATAGAGTTACTCACACACATAGTCATGCAAAGAATCAATCACGCTCCCATTTACTCACCTACACAATTATACACACACCACCTCACTTATTCATACAGATACTAACACATACTTACTCTCTTATACAATCACTGACACAAGCTCACACTCATCCATACAGCCACTCTCACAATCACTTACTCTCACATTTAGTCATTTATATACTCCAACACTCACATATACTGCCTTTCACATACGTAGTTACTCACACATGTACCAGAGACATCTAAACACTCACGAACACACCCATACACACACTCACCCACCCATACAGCCCTTCACAGACTCATTCTTGAACCCATACACCCAGTGAATCACCCCCTCACACATCTATGCACAAAGTCACACACCCCCCACCCACCCACACAGATACTCAGGCACCCATACAGATACTCAGACAACCAATCAATAACCCATATAGACACACATGTAGCTACTCACCAACCCATGCAGCCGCTTGCACACCAACTGACAGGCTGATACAGACATTCACACAGTTTAGTCACTAACTCATGCATTCAGTAAGACACATTTAATCACTCACTTATACAGTCAGTCACGCACCTACTAAATCATCCATACAGACACTCATACACCCACTCATTCTTCAATACACCTTGGCATATATATATATAAAACATATTTAAACTTTTTAAGAAACACTCAGTCACTGGATGATGTCATTAGTGATGTCATTTGAGATGTCATCAGTGATGTCACTGACCACGTCATGAGTGATGTAATATGTGACGTCATCAGCAGTGCATTGCGGCCGGGGCCGCAAGTTATAGTTACCTCAACTAACTATAACGGCCAAATTTCTCTGGTTTTGTACGAGTGAAATGTCCAACTAACTATAACGTCCCTGAAACCTGTGGTTTTTTCAGTGAATATATATATATATATATATATTCACTGAAAAGTCAAAACATACTGACATTGTTTTAAATTAACAAACTCACTGAAACTCAGAAGCTATAGTTATCTCAAGTAACTGTAACTTGTGCACTAACGTAACTAGAATTAGCACCCCCACTATGCACAGTGTTGTCATCAATGATGTCATTTCACATGTTGCAGTGATGTTATCAATGATGTCATAGAACATGTCATGTGTGATGTAATATGGGAAGTAAATAGCAGTGCATGGGGAGGGAGCGAGTTATAGCTACTTTAGGACATGAGGCAGGGTAAAAATATGTGCTCCCACCCGGCGGGAGCAATGTTGCAGCTCCCACTGGGTGGAAGCATGCATTTTTTCCCTGTATGCGCTCTTGCAGGCAGTGAAACCGTGTTTCAGTGGTCGACTCCCCAGGACACAATAATGGAGCTGGCCCAGTGGGAAGGGGGATGCGTGCACCCTCCCCTGTTTTAATATAGCGGTCCTAGGAGATAAGGCCCCCGCGGCCTCATGAGCCTCAGGGAGGGGAGATTTACACCAAATCTGGCAAAAGCTAGATCTTGGTCTAAAAAAGGTGCTTTTTGGGATTTGGTGTAAACCCATTCAGTAGTTTTTGAGAAATTAAAGTTCAAAATGTATGTATATATCACACCATGGAGGATCCATTGAGCTAACAGATCTAAAGATGAAATCTGATTGGCTGCCACCACATCAACAAAGTTGTGGCACAATCAATTTAGGGCTGGCGTACTCAGTCCTGCTCAGCAAAAAGAATGAAAAAATCATATATGTGGGCAGGGATACCCTGCCCCGCTTGGCCTGGTGGGAGACTCCTGAGGGCCAAAACGTAATTTTATTTCAACTCTGTAGAGGATCAGCGGATTTGCAGTCACGTCAAAAGAAGGGTGGACTCCCGCCCCTTTGAACTATAAGCCTCTCGGTGTGAGCCAGGGCTCAGGGGGTCAATGGAAACATTAATTTTTGGGAGGGAAGTGTGTGGCACCCCTCCCTGAGCCATTTTAAGGTCCTATGGATCCCATTCCCAGGGGCCAATTTTATATTTGAAAGGGCACCGGGGACCCTATTTTCTGGGGTCAAAAGCTTTATTTAGGAGCAGGGAGTGTGTGGTCCCCCTCCCCGAGCCATAGGACAGAGCGGAGCACCCCATTCCCCAGGGTAAGAAGAGCCAGTGTCCTGTACACCCCATCCCCCAGGCCACTGCCTTGTTCCCTGCCCGGGAGAGTGCAGGCAGGGAATTTTAATTTCCTAGGCAGGGAACACAGTTTTGCTCCCGCCCTGCAGGAACAGAGGAAAAGCTGCTCCTGTCTGGGTGGGAGCAAAGCAACAGAACCTGCTCTCAATGCACCCAGGATGGGTGCTTGCTGGCGAGCCAGCAGTAGTCATGGGGGGCCTAGCCCTCGCCCCACAGCCCCCAATGATGAGCATGTTATGGGTGCCCCAGGTGGCACTGGGGCATTCATAGTAAAATAATGGTACGCTCCTGCCCACAACTAGGATGGATGCTGGGGCAAAGTCCATTATTTTTCCCCTAACTCCTGCGCTGCTCCCAGTAGATCTGGATTTCCCCTTGACTTGGTCTGTGGACCCGGTGCGTTATCTGGGGATCCAAGTGCACACGAACTCGGAAATGGTGTTCCAGGAAAACTATGGCAGAGCCATCGCCAAACTGGAGGATGACGTGAATAGATGGATCCGCCTTCCCCTCTCGCTTCTGGGTAGGATCTCAATTATGAAGATGGTGGTGCTACCCAGATTTCTCTTCTTGTTTATTAACATTCCGATTGTCCTACCAGCACACTTTTTCAAGCACCTCAAGACTCTACAGATTAAACTAGCTTGGGCCGGAAAACAGCCTAGAGCCAGATGGGATGTGCTCACTCTCCCCTACTCGATGGGGGGACTGGGAGCCCCCGACCTACACCTCTATTACCGAGCTGCCCAATGCTCTCATGCATATTATTGGCTACACCAACAGCTCCCTCCCCCCCACCTTCACATAGAAAAGGTAGCAGTGGCTCCTGCTCATTTATCAATAGCGTTGTTCCGCACAGCGAGACGACACACTGGGACGCTAGACTCGATTAATGCGACCACGCATGTCTGGCAGAACCTCATGAACCGCCAAGCAGTTTATATCCTTTATTCCCCCCTTACTCCTATTGCATGGTGTGCGTGGCTCCCTGCTATCACTGCACCTGAAATAGTCAGAGCTATGCGAACCTTAGGCATAGACACAATTGGAAAATTCTTTAAAGACGGGATGGG
This sequence comes from Calotriton arnoldi, assembly GCA_963921515.1. Classification (NCBI taxonomy): domain Eukaryota; kingdom Metazoa; phylum Chordata; class Amphibia; order Caudata; family Salamandridae; genus Calotriton; species Calotriton arnoldi. The sequence continues at coordinate 206,209 of CAWUFW010017363.1, forward strand.
GCGAGACTGGGAAGAGCTGGCGGCGAACAACCCCATGGTCCCCTCCTTAACGCTGTTTCACTACTTTAGAGCCAGAAGCGCGTTGCGCGAACTATTGGAACCACCGGAGGTACTACCTCTCACCACAATGCTTCGCACTGACTCCCCGAGTGGAATAGTCTCGCACATTTATACAAAGACTCAAGAACTGCGCCGTAACCAATATGTCAAGGCCAGACTGGAATGGCAACTGGACTTGGAAAATACACTTGATGACAACACATGGAAATACTGTTGCGAGGCTACGAAACGCATTTCCCTTAATGGCAGACACCGTCTTATACAATTTAAATTCCTTAATCGAATATATCATACCCCTGTCTGGTTACATAGATTTGGACTGCGAGAAACGGATTGTTGCGAAAGGTGCGGGGAGAGGGAAGCTGGCTTTCTACACTTAGAATGGCTATTCCCCCCCATTGCTAACTTTTGGATACAGATTTTCTCTAAACTAAGTGAGATTACTGGTGAAACAATTGGACCAGACCCACTACTGGCCATATTGGGCTACTCTAAGCGTCTTAGAAAAGATATTAGATGCTTGGTCGACATGGGCCTCTTGATGGCCAAGCGTGTGGTGGCAATGCACTGGGCACGAGGCCCTCCCCCCTCCTTGACTCAATGGTCTAGAGATATGCTGTTCTGCAACACGCAAACCGAATTGTACAGCGAACTACTTCCCCCTAGGAGCCGCCCTAAAAACTTCTGGAGTTTATATAACAACTACTTAGACGGCCAGAAATGAGAGTCTTGAATAACGAAACATCTGGATACACATAGATTTATAGAGAATATAGATGTCACCCATTCCAGATTGCCAATGTCTTCTATAAAGCCATATAAATAATGCCATGAAATGTACTTCCATGATCACTGTGACCGCTTTTTTCGCTTTGTTGTATGTTCAAGTTGGTATCTCTTTGGCTTGAATTGTCAGTTTTGTAATTTGTTTTTTTAATGTCTTTTTTTCCCCTGATTGTTTCCTTATTTCTTGTCTTTGTTTTTGATTATAAAATTGAATAAAGATAATAATAAAAAAAAAACTAGGATGGATGCTGGCTGGAGAGTCGCTAGGGGCCGCGGGTGCCTTGGGGCTCCCTCCGTGGACCCAAAGTGTAAACAAAGTGTGGGTGTCCCGGGGGGACCAGGACACCCAAAAAAACAAATAAAAAGGAATAATAAATGAGCTGGAGAAGCTCATTTATTATTAATTGCTCCAGGCAACAAGTGCCCCTTAATGCCCTGCAAGGGCTTTTTAAGTATATCTTTTGATGCTGGAGGTGCCCTTAGAAGGGACAGGGGCACTACTAAGCATTTTTTAATGCTGTAGAGGGCAGCAGGGAGCGCACCAGTACCCCAGAAACATTTTTAAAAATCATAGAAAGTTTCTGGAATCCTTGAATCTATGACACCTGGACAGCTTACCATAATTTTTTTAAGAACTCTGAGCTGGAGCGGTATGCCCGTAAGCTAGTAAAGAGGGACCCCTTGTGGTTGCTTTTGTTGCTTCTATGGGTGGATTTTGTATCCTGAAAAATGTTAAAAAACACACTCAAAGACATCTTATGGTTGATTAAAAAATGCTTTAAAATATTTTACAATAATAATTCTTATTAAACATTGCAATGTGTCTGCTTATAAAATATACTTTTATTATAATTATTGGTGACATTTTGACAAAGTCAATAGGGTCTGCATATATATGTTGATGTGCACATCTCCTGATAAAGCCAAGAGGCCTGCCTTTTATACTTTATATATTTGAAAACAGGGGCTGAGTGCCCGCCAGTGATTAGACGCAAGGTCTGAACAAAGACATGGTGATGGATATCTGACTTTTCATTAAAAAAACATAGAAACTCACTGACAAAACAAAAGGTTAAAGTAACGTCATAGTTGAGAATTGAAATATTATCTTACTTTTCATTTAAAAAAACTTTAGAAATTCACTGAAAGAACCAAAGACTAAAGGAATGTTAAAGTTAGGTGAAAATGTCAGTTAAAACATAACGTTTTAAACTAACAAAACCACTGAAATTCACCAGTTATAGTTACATCAAGTGTATATAACTCATACCCTAAGGTAACTATAACTGGTGCCCTCACCATGCACTGCTAATTACCCCAAAAATTACATCACTCATGACATCTGTGATGTCATTGATAACATCACTGCAACATTTGCAATTAAACTATTGATGGGAAAGCTGTGAATGGTGGGGGCTCAAGTTATAGTTACATTAGGGCCAAAGCACGAGTGTGGGCAGGGAAACAAAAGTCTGCTCCCACCCGGTGGGAGCATTTTTTAAGCTCCTGCTGAGTGAGAGCATATATGCCTTCACTGCCCGGGCTCCTGAAGGCAGGGAAGGCGTGCTTGCTCCCACCCTGCGAGAGCTTTAAAAATGCTCCCGCCAGCTGGGAGCAGACATTGGTTTCCCTGCCAACAGTAATGCTCCCTATGACACAGGCTGTGACCTGGCCACAGGGGATGGGGTACACAGGGCCTTAAGAGGCTCAGGAAGGGGGGGCCCCTTCCCTTATCAGTGATATTCAGCCCCAGTGGATGGGATCCCCAGGGTCTATTAAGGCTCGGGTGGGGGCTGTGCTGCCCCCCCTCCTATTAGTGACATTCGGTTCCAGGGAATGGGGTTCCTTGGCCCTTACAGAAGCTTGCTGAGAAGGGCCTTGCACCCCCGCCCTAAAAGGAATGTTGCACGGCACCCCCGGAGCCCTGGCCCACCCCAGGGTTTTTGTTTTTAAGAAAAGTGCAAATGTGCTGTAAATTTTTTTTTAAAAACATGTTTTCCCCCAGACGGAATCCCAGAGGGACCCCACCACCAGGCCTAAGGGGTCAGGCTATCCCTACCTTGCACCCCTATGTCTATTTTTTACCTTTCTGTGGGACTCAGGACTGAGTCCCGAGTCCTAAGATGGCTGCCACCACATCCTGGTTGATGTGTTCACAGCCAATCAGATCTCAGCTTGACCGTCTGCAGCGTGAAATATATAACGTTTTAGAGCATTAATTGCTCAAAAACTACTGAACGGATTTACACTCCCACTTTTTCTCCAACCCTGCTTGACAGATCACCTCAAACCTTTCCAAACTAGGCAAAAATGTCACTTTTTTGGAAAGTTTTGTGAAGATTCGTCAAACGACGCCAAAGTAATTAGGAACACCAAAAAGACATTTCCTATGGAAACACGATCGTGCTGCCAACCACTGGCACTCTCCTCCTGCGATTCCAGTGAACAGTAGCATGTGACCGATCTCGCTATACCTTTTTGCAAACAGTCCTCCACACATTATGTGTGAAAAGGACAACACCGGCTCCCCAGCAATCAATTCACCCTGGTTTATTGTGATGTATATACTATATATCCTTTATAAATGACCCCACCGGTTTTATCTGTGGTCCAATGCGTGCCCCTGCCCCCTTAAATCTCACTTCTAGAAATGCTACAGTCTATCGGAGTCTGATTGACATTACCAAAAGAGTGCAAAATGTTGTAAAACCCATTAGGAATGGACAGTTCTAGTTTAAACATTTCAGTCAGCTCCGGGGGCCTCCACATTGTCAGAACCAACAAGAAGGACTCCAGCCCTCGCAGTGATAGGCTCTAGAACTCATCCATGCATGTTTAATTAATTAAACATACAATGAAGACAGAGGGAAAGCCAGACAGGCAGAAAGAGTGAAAACGACACAGAGACATGGTTCTGTGACACAGGGAGAGGTAGGCAAGAGTGTGAGTGCTCACCTACGTAGGTAGGCAGGCGAGTGGGTCGGTGGTCAGGCAGGTATACAAACAGATAAGGAAGGTAGATTGTACAGTTGCATATACATATACAAATATAAAAAATATACACGGAGGTAGTGAGACAGAGCAATATAGAGATTGGCAGACATGCTGGCGTGTTGATGGATAGACAGATAGCCATACATGAACAGAGGGAGCAACAGCGAGAGAGAGAGACAGACAGACAGGCAGACAGACAGAGAGAGAAAGAAAGGGGCAAACCAGTAGTTAGACAGAAATAAATCCAGACAAAGAGAGACAGAGTATAGGACTTGCACACATAGAAAGAGAGAGAAGGGCAAGCAGAGGCAGAAATACAGACAAACAGAAGCGAGAAAGATAGGAATGCATTCAACTGCATGTGATCAAACAGCTCACTTAATGCGTGCTCACACTTAAATGCAAACCAGCCATGATTCCAGTGCAAGCGGCCATGTTCACAACATCAAATGCCAAGGAGAGCCCTCCTGCCAGCGGTCCTCGGATGGTGCCGCCCCTGCCCTGAGCTTAGAGGACCCACCTGTGGACAAAGGCTGTAACCCCTCATCCACAAGTGCTAGAAAGCAATCTGAAGCCTGGCTTTTCAACCACAGAGGTCTCACAACAAGTCATTATCAGAGTGAAACAACTACTAAATCATAGGCATTATCTGGAGGAAGTAAGGTAAGATCTCCTCATTTTCACGGTATGAGGAATGGGGCGTAAGTCGCTTTCGTCTTCCCGCTTTTCCCTCTTCCGGACCATTATAAGATCAGACAGAACTCAAAGAACCTTGCAATCAAAACACCAGATTTTACAAAGCCCTCATCGTTTGGCTCAAGATACACTTTATCTCAATTTACAGTGTCAAAAACCTCTTACAATAACAAAAAACGAAAAAAGTGTAACTTTCTATTCTTCATGAATTGATCCTCAGTACTTACAATCTTATCATTAGATATATCGACTTGCCCCTACAGGAACCGGGCCGCGCACTCCCTGATGCTCCGCTCTGTGGATGCTTGAGTGATCTCTGATGCATTTGGCTGCACCTTATTAAGAGAACACATTCTGGCATCCCCTTGACTGGCATGGTTTGATCGGGGCTCAGTATAATATTGCTTCTCAGAACATGTTCCTCTTGGATCTAAGGGAATTCAATATCCATTTATATTTTTGTGTTTAAGTGGAGCATGACAGGGAACTGTATGCAGCAGCCACCATCATAAACAAATGAGATTCCTATCGCTTCCGTTTTCACCCAATGGGAGCAGCGGAGGGTTTCCATTACACCTTTGTTGCTCACATTATCAGATGCACCCACAGAAGGCTTCCTCTAAAATCCCCAAACACGTCTTATTTCAGACTAGGTATTGTAAGAAGTCTGAAACACTCTTAACACAAAGCTTTAAAATCCATGCCAGTGAGAGGGACAAGGAGGGGAACCAAGCTATGCTATAGATTCCCCCCAAAGGGTGTTTTTTTTAACTTATGAGATGTATTTTATATTATTTATACTTGTTTAATGCCTCTACAATTATTAATATTACACAACAGAGCTTTCTTGACCTCAGCGCCCTTTTGATACGGGTCTGGGATTTCCATATAGAACAGATAGGTGGTCAAGGTTTGTCTTGGTTAATGTGAAAGTAAAATGAGTTTTATTGAGAAAGGTTCTTTGCGGTGTGCTGTGGTCAAGACCATTTCCATTTTTGGTTGACCTAGGAGGTACATTTTCTTTGCCTGGCCTTTTGCCAGATTGTTTTGTAGACAGGCATGACTTGCCAGGTGTATATGCAATGTTGTGTATTTGAAGATATAGTATGTTTAAGGTACATTTATCTGACCAGTTATAAGATAAGATGTAGTTTGGTGTGGCGAGGGAGACGTTGAATTGCCAGTGCTCACTTTGCCAACCATGTGGGTTTGGTGCAGTGTTTGGTGCATGACGGGGTCCAATGTTCTGTACAGTGTATTCTACTTTGAGAAAGCAAACTATTGGTGGAAATGTGCTGTGCTATGTTTTAACACTAAGCATTTCCCAGTTGGTGGACTCCATTCTTGATGGGTCCAATTATTATAAGAATATATTTCACGACTACTGGTCATACTGTATATGTTTTAGGTTGTCTTGCTCCTGTTTTTGCTGCATGCTGTTGCTTTCACCTGCTCGTTCCAGTGTTTGTTCCCTTTTACTTTTCATCCTCTCCCCTTCTACCTTTTCGTGCAGCATAACAACACCAGCAGCCCACAGGCTCTTAGTGTCACTGTTAACAATGATTACAAAATACATTGAAGCATTCGTGCTATGACTATTAAGTAATTACTCATTTAGTGTGCAAAATGTAGTGTGAATTATTAAATGTTTATACAAAGAAAAGGGAGTGTTTTATGTTGGTTTATGTTTGCATGCTTCGTTTTGGACAGTACATTCTAACGTGTCAATAACATTATAATTTGGGCTACCGGTTTTATGGTATTTATTTTTTCAACATTTCCGTCTGTATTTATCCATATTTATTTTTTGCAATTTTTTTCTGTAGTTATCCATTTTTATTTTGTGTAGCTCCGTCCGGGGCTATCACGGCGTCGTGAACAAACAAATCCAAACAGTTCTGGCTCACCGCGGCGTCGCGGGCCAGCTACGGTGTCGGGGAGACCCGCAAAACAGTACCTTTAGAAATGCAAGGCATCGGCAACCTCTTGTTGAGCTTCCGAAAGCACGGTGTCCGCAGACGTCGGGGCAGGAGTCGTTGGGCCCTCGAAGTCACACGCGTTCCAGATCGAACTCCTCGCGGTTGAAGTCAGGAGCGCTGGCCTCGGCGGGCGTCGGGTGCTGCGGTGCGAAGTGCAGCGGTGTGGCGCGCGATGCCCTCAGGTCGCGGTGCGAGCAGCGGCTCGATGGCGGTGTCAGATGGCGTTGTCAGTGAGACCAGGGTCGCGGTGTGAAGTGATGCGGTGCTCATCGCGGTGCTGGCAGGTCACGGTGCAAGCAGTGGCGTCGTCATTGCTGAAGCGCTGTTGTCGGCTGACGAACTGGAGTCGATGGCGCCGTCGTCGGTAAGCCAAGGCTGTGGTGCGGGATGAGGGCGGTGCGTTGTGTAACTTTACGAGTGGTGCCCTCAAACCACGGTGCAAGCAGCGGCATCGATGTCGGCGTGAAGCGGCGTCCTCGGGGATCCCAAGGCGGCGTCGTGAAGCAAGGCGGTGCGGAGTGCGGTGCCCACAGGTCGCAGTGCGAGCAGCGGCTCGGTGGCGGCATCAGATGGCGTCGTCGGTGAGACCAGGGTAGCGGTGCTGCATTGCTGCGGTGCCCTCTGCAGTGCCTTCAGGACACGGAGTCGGCAACGGCGTCGTAGACAGCGTCAGGTTGCTTTTTCTTCTGTTGCAGCACAAAACACACAGTCCCCAGTGCTGAGGGCAGAAGAACTTGAAGTCTTTGCTGTTCCTAAGACTTCTTAAACAGGGGGCAAGCTCTACCTCAAGCCCTTGGAGATACTCACAGAAAGAAGTTGTATAAAGTTCAGTCCAGTCCTTTCACTGCCCAAGACAGAAGCAGCCACTGCAGGCCAACACAGCAAAGCACTCAGCAAAGTGGTAGTTCCTCCTCACAGCTTCTCCAGCTCTGCTTCTTGGCAGTCTTCTTGGTCCAAAAGAGTTCTAAAGTTCAGGGGTTTGGCCCCACTTTTTATAGCCCAAAATCCTTTGTCCTCCCAGGCAGAGAGTGTCTGTGCCCAGCCAGAACCAGTTCTGTCCTCTCTGGTGTAGCTTCCTGGCAGGAGGTGGAGACGGCATTGTCAGAGGCAGACCAGGCCCATTCAGGTGGAAGGAAATCTCCTCCCCCTACTCTAAAGGCAGCCCAGGTCTATTCAGCCCTTTCCTGACCCACCTAGATTCTCTGGAGCCACTGCTCCTTCCCAGCCCCTGTCATCCAAAACCCAGTCAATCCACAAACCCAGCAGAGGCCTACTGGATGGCTGAGCAAGAAAATACCTACTTTCTAAAAGTGGTATTTTCAAACACAGAATGTAAAAATCACCTTTCCTAAAAGATGCATCTTTAGATTCTGAGTTCAAGCATACTAAACTTTATTTTCCTATCTGGTCTCAATGGGAAGATATATTTATAAGATGTTATAAATTAACTCCCATGCTTTCCTATGGGACAGATAGCCTTTCCATAGTGAAAAACAAAGTTCACTGTAATTCACTACCAGGACATGTCACACACAGCAGTACATGTCCTACCTTTAATATACACTGCACCCTGCCCACAGGGGTACCTTGGGCCTACCTTAGGGGTGACTGACATGTCAGAAAAGGGAAGGTTAGGGCCTAGCAAGTGGGTACCCTTGCCAAGTCGACATGGCAGTTACAAACTGCTCGCAGACTCTGTCTGCAGTGCTGCATACCCACTAGTAGCATTTGATTTACAGGCCCTGGCACACTCAGTGCACTTTACTAGGGGCTGACTAGTAAATCAAATATGCCAATCATGGAAACACCAATCCATAACACATTTTAGACAGAGAGCATATGCACTTTAGCCCTGATCAGCAGTGGTAAAGTGCCCAGAGTCCTAAAACCAACAAAGACAGGTCAGGAAAAAACAGGAGGAAGAAGAAAAAAGTTTGGGGATAAACCTGCAAAAAGGGCCATTTCCAACAAGGACTCTAAAGGCAAAATGTGGGCTGAGCATACTGAAGGTAATTCTTGACATATGAGGGGCACCCATTGCAAAATTCTGCCCATAGCACAATGGAAATAATCATGACGTGAGGTAACCATGGCATGGCAAATTTGAAAACATTAGCAATGGGAATATGTCTGGCCTAAGCAAGCCTGCATTTATTTTTTGTATTTTTAAAAATGCAATAAGTTTCAAAAGAGTAAAAGTAATATGAATTAAAAACTCCCCTCTGTAAAGGTAGAGTGCATATGTTTGAAAAAAGAGTGCAAAATGACCCTCACAAAAATAAATAAAAAAGAACTTGAAATCAGATAGAAAAACAAAGACTGTCCTATCAGTCCTGGCCCTGAAGTGGATTACTTTTGTAGACAGATGCGCTCAATCAAAATGTGTTCATTCAGTCAAGAGAGCCAATGGCGCAAAAGAGCTGAACCATTGCGTATGTTGTATGCTGTGGGGTAGCAGAAGCAATATGTGAATGATGCTTGCACAGATTAATGGATTAAAATGGCTGACTGAAGCTCCAGTGTCTGTCTATTAGGACTGTTTTGGCAACTATGAGGCTAGTGATGAAGCCAAAGCGGTCTCTAGGCTTGACCGAAAAATGAGGACAGTTCTTTGGGAGTGTTAGGCTTTCTTTTCACACCTTGCAAGTACTGGTATATTTCATGATTACCATTTGAAAGCTATGGCTTTTGGTTTTAGTAAATATTTGTGAAAAATGTACATTAAAATGCACTATATGACCCCTAATAGAAGTCTGGCTCACTTGCTGGAACTCAGGGCAAGTGTTACTCCCCACCATTGTCAAAGATCTCTAGCCCACTAGTGAGCGGAAGGGGTGGGGAACAGAAAAAGGGCAGTGCATGAATAGAGTGCAGTCTGTATGCAGAGGGAGCAGAAGCAGATATTTGGCAATGAAATTAACACCATTGTTCAGTCTTTAAATGGATTGTTTAGAAGTCACCAAGCAGTGCTTAATTTGAAGCAGTGTCTGCCGGTGGGGACAACGGGCGCTTACGTTAAGGGACCAGAACGTATATTTAATCGTCAGGCACTTACTGAGAGCAAGTAATGGAGAAGCACACAAATCTGAAACATAAAGGAAGAGAAAGACAGACATCGGTCACCAAAGGAGAAAGCAGGGGCCTGCAAGAGTGAGATAAAGGAGTTAGGAGTGTCTGGTACAGTGCTTAATTTGAGCCAGTGGTTTGTGGTGCTCGGCACCGGCACTTAATTGTCAGCACCGGCAAGTATGGCAGTCCGTCACATAGTGTCACTATTTGTCTAATTTAGAGATAAGCACCACAAGAGTTGTGTATTAATTCAAAATGCATTAATAATGACTAGTGCCTGCCACCCAAGCCATTCTTATAGCTTTGGGAGCCTGGAGTAGTACGAATCCTCACACTTGGAGTGTGATGGTTAGTAGTAGTTTTGCTACTGTAACTGGCAGTGATGGCAGGGACCGTGGGTGGTTCAAGCTGCAGTGGCCTCGTGACGAGGGACCTGGCACCTATATTTTTACAAATTAAGCACTGGTCTGGTAGTGGATTAAAAAGGACTGAGGCGGATTCAAGACTAATCAGCCTTGCTATTCATGGCCCCGGCATTTAATTGCACCAGCCGCAGGCCTCTGAGCAGAGCTTCGGGCACCACCACTCTTTCTTTTACAAATTAAGTACTGGACAGTGTATGCCCCCACTAAACTCATGTCCTACCAATATTTCGTGCCAATTTATATTCAAAATTGGGTCATGAGTTCTGAGCCCCACCAACAATTTGCTGAACTTGTATCCCATGAAAATGTGTTGCCTTGAATATTCTTAAATGTTGAAATCAACAATTAACAGGCTAACAGTTAACGTTTGCAGTATTTTTAATAATGCTTCACCCAATCCAAGTAATAGAGCAATTTTTGTTGAAATGCCAAAATGATGCATCATGTGGTGGATTATGTCGGATTTGTAGCAGGTACCTACTTATTAGTAACAGACCGCAGAGTTGCGTATTTCCAGTTGCCTCTGACAAAGGGCAGAGAGAATAATCCTTTATTATAACACTTGCCTCAACTACCCATTTTTTATTGGGCCACATGTACTTTCACCGAGTCGAGTGGTATTAAACAAATATTCACCTGGCGTGTCATACAGCACTGCATAGCGTCCTCAATGCAAAAATTACACGGGGACCTCACTCGCCAGGGCCTAGTCAGCACAGCAGACAAAGTGCGCTGCCGGAAGTAGGAAGTAATCGCCACTTAACACCGCGGATTTGTCACGGGCGAGGCAGGAGCGCTGTTGTTAAAGGGTGGCTCAGTGCCAGAGAATCTCGCGCCGGTGTCTGTGCTCAGCATCCCATTTATGCTGCTGAGTTTTTTTTTTTTAACAGCCAGCGGCGGCAGAGTTCACTTTATTAACATCTTCAATTCTACGGTCATTGTTTCCACCCACACCTGCTCAGGTTCCACCGCCCCTGCAGGCGACGGGGCCAGCCTCGACACGCCGGCTTCTAGCAGCTACGAAAAATACCAAGCCGCAGAACACGGAGAGATAAGCCAAGGTCAGGCTACAGGCTTCCCTGAGCCGCTAATCTCTAGTGAGCGTTCAACAAGACCAACATATTTACGCGTGCACGCGCGCACGTGGCTGGTATAGCGAACCAAAGTTGTCTTTTTAATTTAGCCGCAGAAACGACAAGCTTTCGCGGCTATTCGACCTCACTGCAGGAAAGATGTTTCTAGGGACTAAAAAATGAAACTGGACGGCCCGCACGTGCATAAATTCATAAATAATAACTAAGGGGTTCAGTTTTCTGTGTTTACTGATTTTTACAGATAAACACAGACAGAAAACAATGTGTTTCCTGTCTGTATTTATTTTTAAAAGTGGAAAAATACTGATAATTGGGCTTCTAATAAGTGACTTTCCATGCTGTCTGTTGTGAATTCCAAGACAACAGATGAGCAGATAAATAGCATGGGGAGTTAAAAAAGACAGATTAATATATCTTTAAATACAGGCATGTGTTAAAATATATTTGTAGTAAATTGCTAATGTGTACCTGCGGGTATAGTGTTTTGCTATATGTGTTAGCTGAAATTGCAAAAATGCGACAGGCATCAAAGTATGGAGCAGGTTTTTCAGTTAATGAAATGTGGAAATGTATCAATTTTTACTCCACTTATTCCCAAACCGCAAAATAAATATAGATAAATACTAATAAGATGGCCAAAAAATAAATTTGGATAAATACAGACGGACGTTAGAAAAATAAATACTTTAAAACTGGGAGCCTAATAACAACCCATCATCATCATACAAGCTTACTTAACATAAACCATGTCAAGACAAAGGATTTTGTTGACAGGCTGGGTGATGTGAAACAATTAGCAAAATACCAAAAAATAACCGCGCCCTGGGTGCGCACTCAATGTTATTCTCAATTTGTACTGATGTCATCGATTTCTTTCCCGATGTGCCACCTCTCAACCCCGTCCAGCTGTAGGATCACAATAAATCAAGTACAGCAAAACAAATGGCTTTAGTAAACACAAATGTTTCACGTTCATGTAATATTATTTTTTGGATGCAAAGGCTTTGTGATTTTATTAAAACAAAATTTATTCTGAAAATATGGTAAGGCTATCGCCGAGTCAGAGATAGGAGAGGGCCTCAACACATCAAAGGAAATCAAATTACCAGGCACATTGATATGGACAAATATTTTTAGAAAAAGAATAATACAGGCAAATCATTTGCCTGACTGACTAAGAATGCACAAAAACAGAGGATTGCTTGGACAGTCCAGTACTAGATGTGGTCAACCGGTGATGTAAATAAGGTGACTAAGATAAAGCTTTATATAACAGTTCCAATCTTGGTGGTTACATAATTTTTTGGGAAAAAATTTACATGAAATTATCACATCTTCATTAAAATCACCAATTTGCATAATAAAACATCATGGTATTCATCTTTATATTTAAAATACATTGTAAATTGGGGTTTATGTACATTTAGAATGATGAACTGCAGGTAGAGAAGAAAGTTCATTTATCACTACATGCAAAAGTTGTGAAAAAATAACATCCCCAACCGCACCCCATTCCCCTCGCAGCCGCCATACCCATTTCTTTCAATGCCCAGACCAATCTGATCACCTGCCCCTCCATCACCATTCAAGAAATAGCATGCCATACACTCCAGAGCACCATTGAACCCCTGCCCTTATCACGTATTCACCAATGAACTGGACCCCATCAGCTCAGCCCTCATCCTGATCCTGAACGAAAAGATCAACGCAGCCAACTTCCTGGACGCCATGAAATACACCACAATTCTCCCTCTCCTAAAGAAACCATCAGCGACCCCTAAGACACTAGCCAACTACCAGCCCATCTCACTGCTACCCTTCTTGGCAAAAGTCATCGAGAAGATCATGAACAAACATCAGCTGCTCACCACAACAACAACCTCCTAGTCTCCAGCCAATCCAGATTTAGTCTCAACCGCACCACTGAAACTTCCCCTCATAGCCTCCAGAGACAATATCCAAATGATCATGGACAAAAGAGACACTACTGCCCTCATCCTTTTGGATCTATCCACCACCTTTGAAACAGTCTCCCAACCCATCCTCATTCAATGCCTACATGATGCCAGCATTCAAGGACCAGCACTCTGCTAGATCTGCTCTTTCCTCACAGGTCACACCTAGTTGGTCAGTCTGACTCCTTTCCCCTTAGCCAACAAACTCATCTGCTAAGTTCCACAAGAATCCTTGCTCGGTCCCATGCTGTTCAACTTCAACTTGGACCCACTCGCCAGTATCATTCGTACCCATGAAATCAATGTTATATCCTTTAGAGACGATACCCAGCTCATCCTCTACCTCATACTTTGAACTACCGAACCAACTTGACTGCCTGCTTGTTTGAAGTTGGCAGGTGAATGAACCAACTGCCTCAAGCTCAACACAGACAAGATGGAAGTACTCATCTTTGGTAGACACCTCGCTATAGGACACCACCTGGTGGCCTGCTGATCTTGGACCCACACCCAACCCAAACACCCATGCGAAGAACCTCAGAATAATAGTCGACAACCTATAACAGACCAAGTGAACACAGTCTCTGCCTCCTCTTTCCACACACTCAAGATTATTAAGAAGGTTTTTAAGTGGCTTCCTTTCAGCACCTGCAGAACCCTCATCCAGGCCCTCATCACCGGCAAGTTGGAATATAGAAATGCATTCTTCGTAAGAATCAACACACAACTAACAAGAATACTCCAGAACACACATAATTCAGCTTCTATACTCACACTTAGACTTCCCACCTGCACCCACAACACCACGCACCTCAAAGACCTCCACTGACTCCCCATCCACAATCAGGGACCCTTCAAACTCCTCACGCACACATTCAAAGCCTTGCACAACATCAGTCCCACCTACCTCAACAATCGCATTAACATCCACATACATATCAGGCACCTCCGCTCTGCCGGACTCTAACTTGCACACATCCCCGCATTCGCAGAACCAGATCGAGGGGCCAGGGTTTCCCCTACCTCTCTCCCAAAGCCTAGAATGACCTACCCCAGTACATAAGAATTCTCCTCAAGTCTTCAATTTAGCAAGAAACTAAAGAATTGGCTCCTTACCTTGTCTTGACCCTGGCTTGGTCCATGCCGCTCCTGCTTTTCAGCATAAGGATACCCTCACAGGTGAGCTGTGCACTTTACAAATGCACATAACATAACAAGACATACATTTGAGAATGTTCTCTTTTACAGTGTTGGTGATGTTGTAGAGTGCACCATTTAAAGGACCTCCTCTCCACCTAAAACATGATAACTACCCAGAGTTCCCTACTTACTTTTCTTCATAATTTATGGGGCACTCTAAGTCTGAAATGGTATTGCTCTGACTTATATGGGGTTCTCCCTTGTTGTCGGGACAAAGCTATGTCACTCTGGGGAGCCCTAATAACAGTGAAGCATGTGTCAGGGACTGCCTTTACTCATTCCAGGTTGGCTTGGATGGTATTTTACCAATCCAAAGCTGAAATACTGTTTCTGGAGTATTAAAAAACTTTTGAAAATTTTCAGCTCAGTGTGAATGACACTGCTAACTCTATGCTTAAAAACTCTGCTAGAAAAACAGACATTTGAGGTTGAGCATATTTAGAGTGTTGATGGTGTTGTAGAGTGCTCCATATAAACGAGCTGCTCTCCACCTAAAGCTTGGGAACTACCCAGAGTTCCCTAATTCCATTTTTGCATAATTTATGTGGCACTCTAAGTCTGAAAAGGGATACCTCTCTCACGCTGTGTGTTTGTGTGTGTATGTGTGTAAATATATATATATATTTTATATATATATATATTCACTGAAAAAACCATAGGTTTTAGGGACAGTTATAGTTACTTGGACATTGCACTCGTACAAAACCCATGAAATTCCCCTGTTATAGTTAGTTCAGCTAACTATAACTCGCGCCCGCAATGCACTGCTGATGACGTCACATATTACATCACTCATGACATGGTCAGTGACATCACTGATGACATCACTGATGACATCTCAAATGACATCACTGATGACATCACTGATGACATCATCCAGTGACTGTGTGTTTCTGTAAAGTTTAAATATGTTTAATATATATAGGGAAAGGCGTATTGAAGAATGAGTGGGTGTATAAGTGTCTGAATGGATGATTTAGTACGTGAGTGACTGACTCTACAAGTGAGTGATTAAACATATCTTACTGAATGCATGGGTTAGTGACTAAACTGTGTGAATGTCTGTATCCGTCTGTTTGTTGGTGTGTAAGTGGATGCATGGATTTGCGAATAGCTACATGAGTGTCTATATGGGTTATTGATTGGTTCTCTGAGTATCTGTATGGCTGCCTGAGTGTTTGTGTGGGTGGGGTGTGTGTGACTCTATACATAGATGTGTGAGTGGGTGATTCACTGGGTGCATGATTTCAAGAGTGCATCTGTGATGGACTGCTTGGGTGGGTGAGTGTGTGTATGGGTGTGTTAGTGAGTGAATGTATATCTCAGTGGTACATGTGCGAGTAACTACATATGTAAAAAGCAGTATATATGTGTGTTAGAGTATTTAAATGGCTATAAGTGAGAGTGTGTTATTGTGAGAGTGGCTGTATGGATGCGTGTGTGCTTGTATCAGTTATTGTATAAGAGCGTAAGAATGTGCTAGTATTTGTATGAGTAAGTGAGCTGGTGTGTGCATAACTGTATAGGTGAGTAAATGGGTGTGTGATTAATTTTTGCATGACTGACTAGGTGTGTGAGTACCTCTATGGATGAGTGGCGGTGTGTGAGTATTTATATAGGTGTATGAGTGCATATGATAGTCCTGTACTGAGTGACTGTAAGTAAGAGTGATTGTACAGGCGACTGAGTGTATGTGGGTGTAGACCTAAGAATCAGTGAGTGGGTATGTAGTTTTTGGTGTTGGCGTGTCTATGGTTTTGAGAATGGCAGTCTGTAATTTAGAGTGGGTGTATCAAAAGTTATATTAGGGTGTGAGAAGATGCATGAAATTATCACATGGATGATGTCATCAGTGATGTCATTTGAGATGTCGTCAGTGATGTCATCAGTGATGTCACTGACCATGTCATGAGTGATGTAATATGTGACGTCATCAGCAGTGCATTGCGGGCGCGAGTTATAGTTAGCTGAACTAACTATAACAGGGGAATTTCACGGGTTTTGTACGAGTGCAATGTCCAACTAACTATAACTGTCCCTAAAACCTATGGTTTTTCAGTGAATTTCAAAGGTTTTTAAATGCTAATTTCTAACTATAACTTGTCTGAAACCTATGGTTTTTTCAGTGAATTTCAAAGGTTTTTAAATGCTAATTTCTAACTATAACGTGCCTGAAACCTATGGTTTTTCAGTGAATTTCAAAGGTTTTTAAATGCTAATTTCTAACTATAACGTGCCTGAAACCTATGGTTTTTCAGTGAATTTCAAAGGTTTTTAAATGCTAATTTCTAACTATAACGTGCCTGAAACCTATGATTTTTAAGTGAATTTCAAAGGTTTTTAAATGCTAGTTTCTAACTATGCCAACAGAGGTAGGACATGTGAAGAAAGAAGAAAAAACGCACAGAAAGAAGCAAAAGATGTGCAGAAAGAACCAACAGAGGAGCAGAAAGAGGCCTTGTTGCAAAATCATCCTGTGCCCACAACTTTTTCAGACGGGTACTGGTGGTAACTGACTCTGACTAACCAGAGCCAGTGCGCGTTTGCAAAGTGGTGAAGGGAGGGGCCTGAGGTGACATGTGTGCAAACGCGCCCCGTGGCGCGTTTTAAGTTGCGGGATTAAGTCCCCTTGAATCCTGAGGGTCCCTGGGGCCCAACTAGCCCCCAGGTACCTACAGTTAGGACCACAGAGCTGAGTTGCAGAGAGGCGTTCCGAGGCCACGCACCTTTTTCACCTCTCTGCAACACAACTCTGTTGTGCTTACTGAAGGTACCTGGTGGGCTAGTTGGCCCCCAGGATTCAAAGGAATTAACTCCCCAACTTAAAACGCACCACAGGGCGTGTTTGCGCACATGTCACCTGAGGCCCCGCCCCTCCTTTCACCACTGTGCAAACGCACCCCGTGGCGCGTTTTAAGTTGGGGGATTAGGTCACCTTGAATCCTGAGAGTCCCTGGGGCCCAACTAGCCCACCAGGTACTTCCAGTAAGCACCACAGGCCTGCGTTGCAACGCCTGTAACAAACTGTGCAGTTGTGTTTAGGTAGTGAAGAGGGTCGTGCTGGGGTAGTGTTTTAGGGTTTAGGGTAGTGCCGTGGTGTTTGTGTAGTGTAGGGGTCATGCTGGGGGTAGATTTAGGGTTTAGGGTAGTGCAGTGGTGTTTGGGTAGTGTAGGGAGTCGTGCTGGGGGAGTGTTTTAGGGTTTAGGGTAGTACAGTGGTGTTTGGGTAGTGTAGGGGTCGTGCTGGGGTTAGTGTTTTAGGGTTTTAGGGTTTAGGGTAGTGCAGTGGTGTTTGGGTAGTGTAGGGGATACTGCTGGGGGTAGTGTTTTAGGGTTTAGGGTAATGCAATGGTGTTTGGGTAGTGTAGGGGTACTGCTGGGGGTAGTGTTTTAGGGTTTAGGGTAGTGCAGTGGTGTTTGGGTAGCGTAGGGGTACTGCTGGGGGTAGTGTTTTATGGTTTAAGGTAGTGCAGTGGTGTTTGGGTAGTGTAGGGGTTCGTGCTGGGGGTAGTTTTTAGGGTTTAGGGTAGTGCAGTGGTGTTTGTGTAGTGTAGGAGGTTGTGTTTTAGGGTTTAGGGTAGTGCAGTGGTCTTTGGGTAGTGTAGGGGTTGTGCGGGGGTAGTGTTTTAGGGATTAGGGTAGTGCATTGGTATTTGGGTAGTGTAGGGGTCATGCAGGGGTAGTGTTTTAGGGTTTAGGGCAGTGCAGTGGTGTTTAGGTAGTGTAGGGGTCGTGCTGGGGGAGTGTTTTAGGGTTTAGGGCAGTGCAGTGGTGTTCGGGTAGTGTAGGGGGTCGTGCTGGGGGAGTGTTTTAGGGTTTAGGGCAGTGCAGTCGTGTTCGGGTAGTGTAGGGGGTCGTGCTGGGGGAGTATTTTAGGGTTTAGGGTAGTGCAGTGGTGTTCGGGTAGTGTAGGGGTCATGCTGGGGGTAGTGTTCTAGGGTTTAGGGCAGTGCAGTGGTGTTCGGGCAGTGTAGGGGGTCGTGCTGGGGGTGGTGTTTTAGGGTTTAGGGCAGTGCAGTGGTGTTCGGGCAGTGTAGGGGGTCGTGCTGGGGGTGGTGTTTCAGGGTTTAGGGCAGTGCAGTGATGTTCGGGCAGTGTAGGGGGTCGTGCAGGGGTGGTGTTTCAGGGTTTAGGGCAGTGGTGTTCGGGCAGTGTAGGGGGTCATGCTGGGGGTGGTGTTTCAGGGTTTGGGGCAGTGCAGTGGTGTTCGAGCAGTAAAGGGGGTCATGCTGGGGGTGGTGTTTCAGGGTTTAGGGCAGTGCAGTGGTGTTCGGGCAGTGTAGGGGGTCGTGCTGGGGGTGGTGTTTTAGGGTTTAGGGCAGTGCAGTGGTGTTCGGGCAGTGTAGGGGGTCGTGCTGGGGGTGGTGTTTCAGGGTTTAGGGCAGTGCAGTGATGTTCGGGCAGTGTAGGGGTCGTCCAGGGGTGGTGTTTCAGGGTTTAGGGCAGTGGTGTTCGGGCAGTGTAGGGGGTCATGCTGGGGGTGGTGTTTCAGGGTTTGGGGCAGTGCAGTGGTGTTCGAGCAGTAAAGGGGGTCATGCTGGGGGTGGTGTTTCAGGGTTTAGGGCAGTGCAGTGGTGTTCGGGCAGTGTAGGGGGCGGTGCAGGGGTGGTGTTTCATGGTTTAGGGCAGTGCAGTGGTGTTTGGGCAGTGTAGGGGGTGGTGCAGGGGTGGTGTTTCAGGGTTTAGGGCAGTGCAGTGGTGTTCGGGCAGTGTAGGGGGTCGTGCAGGGGGTGGTGTTTCAGGGTTTAGGGCAGTGCAGTGGTGTTCGGGCAGTGTAGGGGCGGTGCAGGGGTGGTGTTTCAGGGTTTAGGGCAGTACAGTGGTGTTCGGGCATTGTAGGGGGTGGTGCTGGGGCTGGTGTTTCAGGGTTTAGGGCAGTGCAGTGGTGTTCAGGCAGTGTAGGGGTCGTGCTGGGGCTGGTGTTTCAGGGTTTAGGGTAGTGCAGTGGTGTTCGGGCAGTGTAGGGGGTCGTGCTGGGGCTGGTGTTTCAGGGTTTAGGGCAGTGCAGTGGTGTTCGGGCAGTGTAGGGGGTCATGCTGGGGCTGGTGTTTCAGGGTTTAGGGCAGTGCAGTGGTGTTCGGGCAGTGTAGGGGTCTTGCTGGGGCTGGTGTTTCAGAGTCTAGGGCAATGCAGTGGTGTTCGGGCCGTGTAGGGGGTCTTGCTGGGGCTGGTGTTTCAGGGTTTAGGGCAGTGCAGTCGTGTTCGGGCAGTGTAGGGGGTCGTGCTGGGGTGGTGTTTCAGGGTTTAGGGCAGTGTAGTGGTGTTCGGGCAGTGTAGGGGGTTGTGCTGGGGCTAGTGTTTCAGGGTTTAGGGCAGAGCAATGGTGCTCAGGCAGTGTAGGGGGTTGTGCTGGGGGTGATGTTTCAGGGTTTAGGCCAGTACAGTGGTGTTAGGGCAGTGTAGGGGGTCGTGCTGGGGGTGGTGTTTCAGGGTTTAGGGCAGTGCAGTGGTGTTCCGGCAGTGTAGGGGGTCGTGCAGGGGTGGTGTTTCAGGGTTTAGTGCAGTGGTGTTCGGGCAGTGTAGGGGTCGTGCTGGGGTGGTGTTTCAGGGTTTAGGGCAGTGCAGTGGTGTTCGGGCAGTGTAGGATGTCGTGCTGAGGGGTGGTGTTTCAGGGTTTAGGGCAGTGCAGTAGTGTTTGGGCAGTGTAGGGGGTCGTGCAGGGGTGGTGTTTCAGGGTTTAGGGCAGTGCAGTGGTGTTCGGCCAGTGTAGGTAGTCTTGCTGGGGGTGGTGTTTCAGGGTTTAGGGCAGTGCAGTAGTTTTCGGGCAGTGTAGGCGGTCGTGCTGGGGCTGGTGTTTCAGGGTTTAGGGCAGTGCAGTGGTGTTCGGGCAGTATACGGGGTTGTGCTGGGGCTGGTGTTTCAGGGTTTAGGGCAGTGCAGTGGTGTGCGGGCAGTGTACGGGGTTGTGCTGGGGCTGGTGTTTCAGGGTTTAGGGCAGTGCAGTGGTGTTCGGGCAGTGTAGGGGGTCGTGCTGGGGGTGGTGTTTCAGGGTTTAGGGCAGTGCAGTGGTGTTCGGGCAGTGTAGGGGGTCGTGCTGGGGCTGGTGTTTCAGGGTTTAGGGCAGTGCAGTGGTGTTCGGGCAGTGTAGGGGGTCGTGCTGGGGCTGGTGTTTCAGGGCTTTGGGCAGAGCAGTGGTGTTTGGGCAGTGTAGGGGGTCGTGCTGGGGGTGGTGTTTCAGGGTTTAGGGCAGTGCAGTGGTGTTCGGGCAGTGTAGTGGGTCTTGCTGGGGGTGGTGTTTCAGGGTTTAGGGCAGTGCAGTGGTGTTCGGGCAGTGTAGGGGTCTTGCTGGGGGTGGTGTTTCAGGGTTTAGGGCAGTGGTGTTCGGGCAGTGTAGGGGGTCTTGCTGGGGGTGATGTTTCAGGGTTTAGGGCAGTACAGTGGTGTTCGGGCAGTGTAGGGGGTCTTGCTGGGGGTAGAGTTTCAGGGTTTAGGGCAGTGCAGTGGTGTTCGGGCAGTGTAGGGGGTCGTGCTGGGGCTGGTGTTTCAGGGTTTTGGGCAGAGCAGTGGTGTTCGTGCAGTGTAGGGGGTCGTGCTGGGGGTGGTGTTTCAGGGTTTAGGGCAGTGCAGTAGTGTTCGGGCAGTGTAGGGGGTCGTGCAGGGGGTGGTGTTTCAGGGTTTCGGGCAGTGCAGTGGTGTTCTGGCAGTGTAGGGGTCATGCTGGGGGTGGGGTTTCAGGGTTTAGGGCAGTACAGTGGTGTTCGGGCAGTGTAGGGGGTCGTGCAGGGGTGGTGTTTCAGGGTTTAGGGCAGTGGAGTGGTTTTCGGGCAGTGTAGGGGGTCGTGCTGGGGCTGGTGTTTCAGGGTTTAGGGCAGTGCAGTGGTGTTCGGGCAGTGTAGGGGGTCTTGCTGGGGGTGATGTTTCAGGGTTTAGGGCAGTGCAGTGGTGTTCGAGCAGTATAGGGGGCGTGCTGGGGATGGTGTTTCTGGGTTTAGGGCAGTGCAGTAGTGTTCGAGGCAGTGTAGGGGTTGTGCAGGGGTGGTGTTTCAGGGTTTAGGGCAGTGCAGTGGTGTTCGGGCAGTGTAGGGGTCTTGCTGGGGGTAGTGTTTCAGGGTTTAGGGCAGTGCAGTGGTGTTCGGTGCAGTATAGGGGGCGTGCTGGGGATGGTGTTTCTGGGTTTAGGGCAGTGCAGTAGTGTTCGAGCAGTGTAGGGGTTGTGCAGGGGGTGGTGTTTCAGGGTTTAGGGCAGTGCAGTGGTGTTCGGGCAGTGTAGGGGGACGCGATGGGGGTGGTGTTTCAGGGTTTAGGGCAGTGCAGTGGTGTTCGGCCAGTGTATGGGGTCATGCACGGGGTGGTGTTTCAGGGTTTAGGGCAGTGCAGTGGTGTTCGGGCAGTGTAGGGTGTTGTGCTGGGGCTGGTGTTTCAGGGTTCAGGGCGGTGCAGTGGTGTTCAGGCAGTGTAGGGGGTCGTGCTGAGGCTGGTGTTTCACGGTTTAGGGCTGTGCAGTGGTGTTCGGGCAGTGTAGGGGGTCGTGCTGGGGCTGGTGTTTCAGGGTTTAGGGCAGTGCATTGGTGCTCGGGCAGTGTAGGGGGTCGTGCTGGGGGTGATGTTTCAGGGTTTAGGGTAGTGCAGTGGTGTTCGGGCAGTGTAGGGGGTCGTGCAGGGGCTGGTGTTTCAAGGTTTAGGGCAGTGCAGTGGTGTTCGGGCAGTGTAGGGGTCGTGCTGGGGCTGGTGTTTCAGGGTTTTGGGCAGAGCAGTGGTGTTCGGGCAGTGTAGGGGGTCATGCTGGGGGTAGTGTTTCAGGGTTTAGGGCAGTGCAGTGGTGTTCGGGCAGTGTAGGGGGTCGTGCTGGGGGTGGTGTTTCAGGGTTTAGGTCAGGGGTGTTCGGGCAGTGTAGGGGGTCTTGCTGGGGGTGATGTTTCAGGGTTTAGGGCAGTGCAGTGGTGTTCGGGCAGTGTAGGGGGTCTTGCTGGGGGTAGTGTTTCAGGGTTTAGGGCAGTGCAGTGGTGTTCGGGCAGTGTAGGGGGTCATGCTGGGGGTGGTGTTTCAGGGTTTAGGGCAGTGCAGTGGTGTTCGGGCAGTGTAGGGGGTCGTGAAGGGGTGGTGTTTCAGGGTTTAGGGCAGTGCAGTGGTGTTCGGGCAGTGTAGGGGGTCGTGCTAGGGGTGGTGTTTCAGGGTTTAGGGCAGTGCAGTTGTGTTCGGGCAGTGTAGGGGGTCATGCAGGGGCTGGTGTTTCAGGGTTTAGGGCAGTGCAGTGGTGTTCGGGCAGTGTAGGGGGTCGTGCTGGGGGTAGTGTTTTAGGGTTTAGGGTAGTGCAGTGGTGCTTGTGTAGTGTAGGGGGTCGTGCTGGGGGTAGTGTTTTAGGGTTTAGGGTAGTGCAGTGGTGTTTGTGTAGTGTAGGGGTCCTGTTTTAGGGTAGTGCAGTGGTGTTTGGGTAGTGTAGGGGGTCATGTTTTAAGATGCAATGCTCCAATACCTGACCAGTCTGCACTACATAAAACTACAAAAACCTAAAAATAAAAAGTGTTTTGCACACTTTTGTCATTGGGCTATATGTGGGCTACATCTGGGTAATATTTGTGCTACATTTGGGCTCTTTTTTCACTGGTGGCCATCTTGGAAGACTTCTTTGTTATGAAGTTTCCTAATTTCTTCATTTACTGCAGTCTCCTCAGTAGGAAATCCTTTCAGTTTTTACTTTGATTCCATCAAGAAGGCATTCAGATGTGTCTCACATCTGCCATAAGTCAGAATGTTAGCACTCTAGTTGCTCATTAGATCACTGAAGTAAAGCTACTGCTCACCAGGGAGTTAACTGGTAGTCTGCTGCTGGTATTGAAAGTGATTGTTTCAGTCTGCATGTCAGAATTTTCTAATGAAATAGAAGAGGATTTGAGATCTCACTTAAAACATGCCCTAATTTTTCTTTCTGCAGCACTAACCATAATTTCTATTTTCAAAAAGAACCCCTCATTTTGTTCCTTTTTAAATTAAATGTTTTAAGTGTTACCGGTTTATTCCAATCAAGATGGCTTCAGGTGTGCCATACTTTTGTCATAAGTAAGGCTGTTAGCGCTCTAGTTGTTCTTTAGAACACTCTGGGAAGCTGCAGTAGAACACAAAGGCATCAACTGGCAGGCTGCTCCTGTTGAAATATAACAGGAAGATATTTGAGATCACACTTGAAATATGTCTTAATTTTTCTTTCTACAGCACTAACCATAATTTCTATGACAAAATGAACCCCATCATTTTGTTCCTTTTTAAATTAAATGTTTTAAGTGTTACCAGTTTATTCCAATCAAGATGGCTTCAGGTGTGCCATACTTTTGTCATAAGTAAGGCTGTTAGCACTCTAGTTGTTCTTTAGAACACTCTGGGAAGCTGCAGTAGAACACAAAGGCATCAACTGGCAGGCTGCTCCTGTTGAAATATAACAGGAAGATATTTGAGATCACACTTGAAACATGTCCTAATTTTTCTTTCTACAGCACTAACCATAATTTCTATGACAAAATGAACCCCATCATTTTGTTCCTTTTTAAATTAAATTGTTTAAGTGTTACCAGTTTATTCCAATCAAGATGGCTTCAGGTGTGCCATACTTTTGTCATAAGTAAGGCTGTTAGCACTCTAGTTGTTCTTTAGAACACTCTGGGAAGCTGCAGTAGAACACAAAGGAATCAACTGACAGTCTCTGCCCTTGTTGGATGTACATGTTTTACTGAGAATGTCAGACTTCATTCTCACATGAGTGAGAAAGATAATGTGAATTTACAGAAAATATGCTCTCATTTTAGCTTCTGGAGCACCTTCCAAACCTACATGGGACAAGCATGAGAAAATAGTGTTCTCTCAAACATGATTCATGATATCCCAGCAAAAGGTTTTTCACATGTAAAATCACCTTAGAATACACCACAATTCCTAAAATTAGTATGGTACCATCAACAAATAAATTCTAATGTAACTAAAGCCTGTTATCACCCTTTATAGTTCTCCTTTTGGTGACCCTCAAAATCTTCTATTCACTACAATGAATTTCAATGAGGTACTATCATTTATATTGGTCCCAAGATGGCTGCCAGCAATTCCAGGATGAAGTGCTGACAGCCAATCAGATCTCACGATGACATGTGTGGTTAGGCTCCGCCCAGATATATATGTGACTTTACTTTTGATTTTCTCAGGAACTACAGAACGGATTTACACCATTTAAGCAAAAGGCATGACACTGAACCAAGGGCTACCTCTTTGCCAAATTTGGTGTAATTCCGTTCAGCAGTTCGGGCTGTAGCTGCGACTAAAGGTTCCTATGGAAAAATGAATGGGGAAAACGCGTTTTGGGACCCCCTTTTTCTCGGCCCCCGCTTGACGTATCACCCGAGACTTTCAGGATAGGAGCGGACCGGAGCGCCCCAACAAGTTGGAAACTTTCGCGAAGATTCGTCAACCGGCGCCAACGTTATTTCAAATAGAATGTCGCGGATTTCCTATGGATAATAGGTTTTAACTATAACTATCTACTGGCGACCGCCAGTAGATAATATATATACATATATATATATATATATATATATATATATATATATATATATATATATATATATATTGCTTATGACCTCACATATGGCATCATTCTTGACATTTATTGACATCATTGATGACATCATTGATGACATCATTGATGACATCTCAAAAGACATCATTGATGACATCACTGATGATATCACTAATGATATTACTAATGACATCATCCAAGCTTCATTTTCCTGCATATTGCTGTATAACTTGCTATGGCTTTACATGTAGGATAGTTCACATTAACAATCAACCACCGATATATGGGAAACCCTCAATGAATATGTTGTTCAATCTGTAATGCTAAAAAAGAAAGCCAAAATAGTAAATGAGAATTCCAAAACAAATGCCCTACTACGGACAGCTTTTATCTGTATCAAACTCCTGACACACATCGAACCTACATTAAGAAATGAAGTTGAAATCAGTAGGGAACTGAGTACTGTTCATTCTATACCACACTGATTGCAAACAGTGAAACTCTCATGAGAAATACACCACAGAGTATTCAAAAGAATCCGACTAAGAACAGTGTACATTATATGCATCAGTTTTTAAAAAAGACACTATTTGCTAAAAATAACTAAGTTCTGAAGGTGCCAAAGATTAAGGGTGAGCAATAAATTCCGCTCCACTGGGGGAGTTCGCTGAGTTTTGACCACACTGTGTTATGCTTGTAACTCAGAGTTCTAGCCAACCTCCACCAACCACTGCTTGGTGGAGTTTGCTTTGAGCGTTGGCGAGCGAGAACTGGTGTCCCCTAGTGCCATTTTCGGGTGCTAGGAGGGCATCCGGCAAGATTCTTCAAAACGGGCGGTCACAACCGTTCGTGGTGAGAACGCTGTCGCGCAAGTAGGAAAACTCGAGCTGTAGCAAAGAAGCAATGCCCTCTGGCACACCCCACACAAAAAATCAGCATGAGCAGCATGACGTGCCGATTTCCGCCCATTCGCGAAACTCCGCGGAATCTCACGGAGTTTTCATGTAACTTCGCGGTATTCCATGGAATGAAACTCCACGAGTTCCACCCATCCCTACTAAAGATCATACTACCTGCACCCTTGATACTGTGGTGAAAACTTTACAGATAGCCCTTTCTCTGAAGCAAAACAACTACACATACATAGTTTAGTACCTGGTGCACACACTCTTCTATGTTAAGTGTAAATTATCATGCTGGCTCAATTCTCTCTAATAACTTAAGGCTGCTTACAAAAGTTAGTATCTAATATGTAGAATCTTTCTCCTGTTGGAAACTTTTTCCGCAGAACCAAAAAGTTGTGTGGAGCATAATGATTACAAGTCAACTGTCACTTGCACACAGAGTTACTCTTGAATGCAAACATTTAAACATGTTCAAAACACAGCTAAAGTGCATTAGGAGCACACGTTTTGAAAACATTCACACCCATTAGCTGTACCCAAGCTGTACAAAATTACGTGGAATTAATATAGTAGTTATTTGCCAGTATGTAAACTGTAAAACAAGCTTGCACACTCATTGGATGATGACACCAGTGATGCCTTCAATGATGTCATTTGAGATGTCATCAGTGATGACATCAATGATGTCATAGAACATGTCATGACTGATGTCATATGTGAGGTCATAAGCAGTGCATGGCGTCAGCGCAAGTTATAGTTAGCCCTGCTAACTATAACTCATACATTTTTGTGCTTTTTAGTTCAAAACATTACTGTTGTCACTGAGAAATTCATCTAACTATAACCTCCCTTTGACCTTTGCTTTTTTTCAGAGAATTTCTAAGGTTATTTTTAACAGAAAACCAGATCTTTTTATCACGCCTAATTATAAGTTTACTTTAACCTTTGGTTTTTTCAGTGAATTTCTAGGGTCTTTTTAGCGTAATGCAACCCCCGCTGGTGTGCGTAGTAGAGTGAGGGGAGGGACTGGCCCCTACGCTGACACCTCTCTCTGTAATAACAGGTGTGTGTAGTAGGGTGTGGAAAGGGACTGGCCTCTCCTTTCAGACCCCTCTCTCAGATGACAGGTGTGCATAGTAGGTTGTGGAAAGGGAATGTCCTTACATTCAGACCTCTCCCTCACATGACAATTGTGCGTAGTAGGGTGTGTGGAGAGACTGACCTCTCTGGTGAGCCCTCTCTCTGTAATAATCGGTGTGCATTATAGGGTGTGGGGAGGGACTGACTTCTTTTTTCAGGCCTCTCACTCAGATGATGGGTGTGTGTAGTAGGGTGTGGGAAGGGAATGGCCTTACATTCAGACACCTCACTTACATGACGTGTGCACAGTAGGTTGTGTGGAGGGACTGACCTCTCTGGTGAGACCTTTCTCTCTGTAATAATGGGTGTACATAGTAGGGTGTGGGGAGGGACTGGCCTCTACGCTGACACCTCTCGTTGTAATGATAGGTGTGCCTAGTGGGGTGTGGGAAGGGACTGGACTCTCCTTTCAGACCCCTCTCTCAGATGACATGTGTGCATTGTAGGGTGTGTGGAGGAACTGGCCCCTCTGCTGAGACCTCTCTCTGTAATGATAGGTGTGCTAGTATGGTGTGGGGAGGGACTGGCCTCTCCTTTCAGACCCGTCTCTCAGATGACAAGGGTGCATAGAAGGGTGTGGGAAGGGACTGGCCTCCACTTTCAGACCACTCTCTCACATGACGTGTGTGCATAGTAGGGTGTGGGGAGGGACTGGTCTCTCTGGTGAGACCTCTCTCTGTAATAATGGGTGTTTATAGCAGGGTGTTGAGAGGGACAGGCCTCTCCTTTCAGACCTCTTTTTCCAATGATGGGTGTGCATGGTAGGGTGTGGGGAGGGACTGCCCTCTCATTTCAGACCTCTCTCTCAGATGAGGGGTGTGCATAGTAGGGTCAGTGGAGAGACTGGCCTCTCTGGTGAGACCACTCTCTGTAATGATAGGTGTACATAGTAGGGTGTGGGGAAGGACTGCCCTCTCCTTTCAGACCTGTATCTCAGATGACAGGTGTGTGTAATAGAGTGTGTGGGGGGATTGGCCTCTCTGATGAGATCACTATCTGTCATGATGGGTGTGAATAGTAGGGTATGGGGAGGGACTGCCCTCTCCTTTCAGACCTTTCTTTTAGATGACGGGAGTGCGTAGCAGGGTGTGTGAAGAGACTGGTGTCTTTGCTGGACATCTGTCTGTAATGATAAGTGTGTGTAGTACAGTGTGGGGAGGGACTGGCTTCTCATCCCAGACCCCTCTCTCAGATAACGGGTGTTTATACTAGGGTGTGGGAAAGGAATGGCCTCTCCTTTAACACCTCTCTCTCTCTCTTTCTCAGATAATGGGGGTGCATAGTAGGGTCTAGGGAGGGACTGCCCTCTCCTTTCAGACCTCTCTCTCAGATGGTGGGTGTGCATAGGAAGGTGTGTGAAGGGACTGGCCTCTCTACTGAGACCTCTCTCTGTAATGTTGGCTGTGCATAGTAGGGTGTGTGGAGGAACTCACCTCTCTGCTGAGACCTCTTTCTGTAATGATAGGTGTGCGTAGTAGGGTGTGGGAAGGGACTGGGTTCTCCTTTCAGATCTCTATCTCAGATGATGGGTGTGCATAGTAGGTTGTGTGGATGAGCCTTAATTCAACTCTCAACTCTTCTCAAACCGATGAACATAAATAGTAGAGTCTGATAAGCACCATCTCCAGTAAGACAGAGTGTATTCAAACATCACCTACTCATTCCTACTTCTCACAATCCCCGAAATTCTTGTGAGATTTCAACATTTAAAAAAAAGATTTAACCATCTAATCATCACAGTACTTATCTGTTACACACTTCCTCTCAAAAACAAGGACCACAATATGCATTCCTACTAATAAAGTTTATTGGGAACTCATCTATTCCTTTATACTATTCACGATCCATAAGAATCCCGCAAGATCGTAAAAATTAATTAAAAACAATATACATTTATTATCTTCACAGTAGTAATTCCTTAGGCACCTCCTCTCTAAATCTATGGGGATAGCATTCCTTTCTACTGTCCCCTTATATAGCTTTTTTATTCCATTTCCATAACACCTCCAGTTTTTCATAGTAAACAGTAATGGCTGCCATTTCATTTCTAACATTCCAACAGCCAGCCAACCAGAGTGCTCACTCTCACAAGACTCGCGGGTGCCTCTTGCTCCCACGAGGGCATGAAGGCTCACAGGAAAAACGGGCCTCTCAACCAATCATAGGGATCCATTTTTGATTTTGCACTCTCGCTGGATGTCCCCAGGACTCACGCGAGCCCAACTGCCAAAATATACAATTATTTTTTACCCTTAATATCTCAAAAACTGCTGAACAGATTTTCACCAAATTACAAAAAGCAATCTGCAGACCAAGATCTAGCTTCCTGACAAATTTGGTGTAATTCCGTTCATCAGTTTATGCATTAAACTGTCTTAAAGCAGTCTATGGAAAATGCATGGGGATTTTACGTTTTGGGACCCCTCTTTTTTCTCAGCCCCTGCTTGACGGATCACTCTGAAACTTTCTGTGAAGATTCGTCAAATGGGGCCAAAGTTATTAGCAAACAAAAAAACACTCCCTCTATGGAAAAACAGACATAACTATAACTACCTAGTGGTGACCGCCAATAGGTTTTATTTATTTATATATTGTAGAGGTCTCCAATGAAGATACCAAAGATGTTTTCAGGTACCAAAGATGTTTTCAGGTACCAAAGATGTTTTCTACCCATTGTGTATTGGGGGTTAAAAAGCAGGAAGTGGACAATGTCTTCTTTGTCACTTCCTATGCACAAATAATGGAGGGCTAGCTTATTCCCCTCCAACCTTTTTCTTGCCAGAGATGTATCTGCTAGGGAAGTTTTCCTAATCTAGCCCTTGTTGTAGTCATGTGATTCATTTTAACATGGATTACTACTCTCTATGGTTCTATACTGTTCGATGTTATCAATAGTAAATATTGCACATATGATCAGTTCTTAGTTTGAGCCAGGGGTTTCAGCTGGGGTCCACCGGCATCTATTTTTTTGGGGCGGGACCTATTTTTCCTCATCAGACTTTGACCTAGAGAAAGAGGGAGAAAAACAAACAAGGGGGAAAGAAGGAGGAAAACAAACATGGAAAAACTATGACAAAGTGAAAAAGCAGAGGTCTGCAAAAGTGGTTAAATGAGAAGGGAGTGTCTGGGGGTGGATTAAAGAGGCATTATGTGGACTGTGCAGCCTTGTTATTTGGCATGCCGACATTCAATTGCACTGACCCCAGGCTTCCGAGCAAAACTTTGGGCCCAATACTTATTCTTTTACAAATTAACCACTGCATATGACTATCTATCCATACCAAACTACTTTGGTGAGGTAATGGGAAATCAAGCAGATGGGTATCAGGGACTGTTTAGTTTGGACCTATATGAAATCAACATCAACCGTAGTGACATGGTCTCAATAGAAGACAAGGTGGACAGACCTTGTGAGGCTTTACTTCACTGGCCAGTGCTTCTGAAAGACCACTATAGCCTTGGAATAGTCAGACACTGGTCAAGCAATGATTAAGAGTAAGCACAGAGCAGCCAGACTAAAAAAAAACAGTGGTCTGATGTGTTTGTAAGAAGCCCTCATGCCCTTTTTCATGCACCTTTCAGCAAGTTTGGGGAAGAGTAAAGAAAAACGTTTTCATTATGCTCCCCGCATATCCGGATGTTTCTGAGGTACTGTGTTTTACTGAAACATACTAAAGAGCATGTGACCATGATAGGGGTTGTTTTTCTGTAATTAAGAGATGGGACACCCCTGTTGTGTTTTCACTTGATCTCCCTCATTTTAGCTTCTTCATATTTTTTTGTCTGCTCAAGTCTTTGTTTTAGCATTTTATACATATTTTGGCATACCTGATTTTCGTCTCCTTATAGTGGTAGCTTAACTACTCTTTTCTTGAGATGAGTGTAGCATAACAGAAGTAATCGACCTGAAATAGTTGTTGGTAGTGCAAACATAAGGTTGATTCCACTGAAAAAATGAAACAGGATGTAGGGCTGCAAGAACTATTTTAACTTAATGAAATAAACCTCTCATGGCGATCACTATATATCTTGAAAGATCACTATGGAGACTTTCTCTAGTGCACCACAGGGAGAAAATGTCTGAAGATGATCCTCTCACATGTTTTTGACTTCACAGGCTATGTCCATATGTAAGAACAAAATGGTTGGGAACATGAACAGTTCCGAAACTCAGATTAAGAAAAAGCATAAATGCATCACGGCTCACAAGTGAGAGACACTGGCTGAATGAAAGGTTAGAAATATTATATTAAGGTAATTATCTCCACTGATGTGTTTATTCACATTTGTAAGCCAGTAAAAAGGAGCAGTTAAAATATTTATTTATTTTCAAGTTAAATATTTTTTTCATTTTTCCCCAAACTTTACGATATGGAGACTTTGCAATTGGGGTGGAGATCTCTGCATGGTAAAGTATAGGGAAACATAAAATGTTTATATAACTCAAAAATAAATATTAAAAATATTTTTATATTAAACATTAACATAAATTTATTTTATATATTTATTTTAAAGGTAGAACGAAATAAAAAACGCTACAGCAATATTAATTCAATTTTGAAATACATTTTTATTAATGGAAATATATTAAATCAAAACAAATGTTCTGAAGTTTAGATAAAAAAATTAATTCCCACCTAAAGAAAAAATGTATTATACATTATTACTTATTAAAAGTGACATACAGAATTAATTAAAATATTTTAGTTATATTTTAACAAAACCTGTTAAATTCGAAATTCAAAATTGGGCATTAAAAAGTTTATAATAGAATAATAAATACGTACTATCTTTATACACTTCAAATTATATTTATTTAGACTCTGAACTATTTTAAATAATTTGATTTAATTTAACGTTATTTCCTATAGGGTTTTATTGTTCCTCCATCATTTTCTATGGGAGTTTGTTGCAGTACCAGTGGTTGGCTATGTGTGGGGCAGGACTTTCTAATGTGTTTTTTTCTTGTGTGTGTTTGTAAGATACCTTTGTGAATCAGGCTCTTTGTGTTCATGTTGTTTTTTGTGCACAGTTAAAGATTTGGATACATTCATTTAGGTTGCTCATCCTTGCACAGGGTGGGAGGCCGACCCTACGTTACACTCTTTTTTCATGCTCAAAGGTCTTGCGCACCAGCATTTGGATGCCTGCAGAGTGCGGGATGGAGTTACTGGTCAGAGGTCAGACTTTGCAGTCCACACTCTTTGCTGAATTTCATTCAGACTCACTGACATACAAAACAAACAACATACATTTTTATCTATTTTTGAACTGCAAAAGCAATTTGTTCTTCAACAGAGATCATTGTCCCCGAGACAAGGCAGTTCAAGCTAATCCTACAGAGACGACACCCAGCTCATACTCTATGTCTCTGACAAAACTTTGAACAACCGACCTGTTCAATGCTTCACTCTCATCTTTATCCTGTGGTAGTGAGTCGCCAGGTGGGATGACGTTGTGTAATCCAGAGGCAGATATATATTTGCCCCCTCTTCTACTTCTTGGCTGTATTAAATTGCTTTTGATGCCAATCATTAAGACAATTGTGCATCAATGAAGTTCTGAGTAAATATTTACCCTCACCTCCCCAGCTGAGTTTCTTGTCACATAGTGTACTTGTGACATAGTTTGTCAACAGCCTTTTCTCTTCAGCAGGGTGAGAAAAATTAGTCTTGGTTGGAGATCTGGTGCATTCAGGTTGATCCTCACCGCTATCTAGAGTAGCTTGCTCTGGATTTGCCTTTTGCTGGTCATCCTGCCAAGAAGCCAAACTTAAAGATGGGAAACGTTTTTTTTTGTCTCCCAAAAAAGAAATAACAGCACAAACAACCTAGCTAGTCTCATTGGCTGTGAATTTCTTGTAAAGAGGAGTAGTGATATTTATTATAAGGACAAGAACTATTTGATTGTGGAATAATAGAGTCGCATTAACCAATAAAATCTTTCCAGTGGCCTCCAAGGGTGTGCAGATCCTGCGTGGTACCAAATATCAAGGCAATGCCCTGGTTCCGCAGTACTGGTTCCACATACCCTGGTCCCAAAAAGGCTTCAAACATGTACACTTTGGAAAGTACCAGTACAGTCCTGAGTTTTACGTTGCTTTTTTCATATCCCTACATTCAACATGCACACAGGATGTCAATGCAAGGTTCTGAGTTTCACACCATAACAGAACTTTACATTAGAGGGATCAATGGTCCGCTCTATCTCTCTGACACAGAGAAAAACATCTCCACCACTTTATGCGATACACCCAAGGCATGAACAGTAGTCTGCTGCCTACTATAAGGGCACACTTTGTGCACTCCTCCAGGTTACAGAACAGGTTCTGGAACTTACATTGTCAGGGACGGGTCTAGGTCTCAGTGCATAAACTAGATTAGCATGACACTAGGGTCAAAATAAAAGTCAGAATGGCAATTCCACTTGCAGATTTGCACCTGGGGCAGTGGTATACATCTGTTTACCATAAATGGATATTCCTGTGCGAGTGAGAACCATCAACCTCCACCAAGGGCTGACCATTTTCAATCTTAAGTAAGGAGCAAAGGGATCAACGGGGACAGCCAGAAAACCGTGATCCCACAGCAGCTGCTTCATCACCAGCTGGGGAGACCCAAATGGGGTATTGAAGCTGTGGGTTCCTCAGGATTTGCTAGGCAGTGAAGGCCCACCCCCTCTTTTTTTCAAGGGTTGCTACAGGAGAGCAGAATTGGAAGTCCCAGTATGGTGGACATTGACAACACATCGTCCTGAGTACAAGTGATGTTGCTGTCTAGTGGCAAGAGTAAACTCCTTTTGGTAAATTTTTACAATGCAGGAGCTATATTCGAGGGTGAGGGTAACATAACGCAGTTGGGGTTAGTATTACAGGGTTGTATCCTGAATGTTCAGAACTGTCATCATATCTTCTTAACCGGGGACTTTAATATCCACATGTGTGGGGATATTAGAAAAGGAGGAGAGGAAGCCATGGGTTGTGCACGACAATCAGGCCTGCACATGGAGCATACCCCTCAGGGTACTGAGATTAACTCTTTTCTGCTTGAATTCGACTTAACATCAGTCATGAATAAGTTGCCCCCAGGGAAAACTGACATCGCCCCCATTTTTATTGGTAGAGGGTGTGAGACTTTTATAGATTTTACTTTTGTATCCACCCCCTTCTTTTCTTTGGTCACAGATTTTTCAGTTCAGACAAGTGAATTCAGCGACCATAATCCTATTTGTATCACAACAGGCTGGTCCCGAGTATATGGACGTTCCGTGGTGGGCGGGGGAGGAGTCCCTCTCAAAGTGGCCGAGGCAGGGATGAGTCTAAAATGGGGGTGTAGAGCACCAGAGTCATTTCACGAGTCCCTCACAAATCAGTGTCGTGGGGAGTTTGCTACTTGTCTCAATGGCGAGGCTGGTGCCTCGGACATCTTGGGTGCTTTCGGTACTATGTCCACCGTTATACGGAGGCTAATACGTGCCCCGGATGGGGGCAGGGAGCCTGCAGGCCCAAGATGGTTTGATTCAGCATGTTCCCAGGCTTCTAGGAAGCTGAGACAGGCTTTGAGCGACAAGCCCCGTGATATGGTGGCGGTTAAAGTTCTTCACAGAGCATATAAGGCCGCGTTAGCAACCCGTAAGTCCACCTTGAAGGATGAGGCCTGGTTGGACCTAGTGGAGGCAAGCACATTGCGAAATAGGTCTAAGTTTTGGGCTATCATTAATAGCCCATTTCTCTCCGAAGAGAGTGATCACTTGTTGGACGCTCACATCACGGAGGATGATTGGGTTCATCATTTCGAGGGCATCTTTATTTTATTTTTTTATTTATTGAGGAGTTTTATATAGCGCTGGCCAGACCCGAGGGTATCGGAGCGCTTTACAACAGTTTTAATGCAAGAGTCACACAATAAGGCAGTGGTATACATATTGGTTCGGAAGTCCCAGCGTGCTGTGCAACATTGAGGTAAGGAAGTCCTGAGATAACCTCGTTGAGTGCACGTTGTCTTGGGCTGAACCTCTTTCAGGGCGGAGGGAACGAGGAAAGGGACTGGTAGCGGGGAAGAGGTAGGTCTTAATGACACATTGTCAGGTGCTGCAGAATGCAAGCTTGTGCGCTTCGGCGGTGGGTATCGATTCGGGAAGGAACGGTTGAGGAAGAGGTCTTTTAGGAGTTTTTTTAATTTTATAAAGGAAGGGATAGTCCTGATATCAGCTGGGATGGAGTTCCAGATTTTGGGTGCGTTTCCAGCGAAGGACCGTGCAGCGGTTTTTTGTTTGCGTGTTTTCATAGGGATGAGTAGAAGGGTGTTGGAGCTCCTGAGGTTCCTTGTCTGACTGGCTTTCTTGAGTTTGGAGGCCAGGTAGTCAGGTTTCCCTGTGTGCAGAGCTTTGTGCGTGAGGCAGGCAGTTCTGAAGCTGGCACGCATTTTGACTGGGAGCCATTTTAGTTCTCTGAGTGCGGGTGAGATGTGATCATATTTCTTAACTCCGGTGACCATTCTGGCTGCTGCATTGAGAGTTGTTTTGAGGGGGGCTAGGTGGGATTTTGCTGTACCAGTGAGGACTCTTTCTAAAGACAGTGGTCCCCGACAAAAAATTTGTGTGAACAATGAATATAGACCCAATCAGTACTATATTATAGGAATCTGTCCAGCCGGGCAGATATTTAATATACAATCAAAAAACAATATTTGCAAACAATGAACACGAAACAGTTATAGTGGGACGCAAGCCTGCATCCAACTTGACAAAAAAGACGTACAGTATACAGTAAGGGGTTCAGGCAAAGGAAGTCATTTGTTTCAAACACATTTCTTGTAGAACAAACATAATATATAGAAGACACCATTACACAAAAATTAGGGCATTTGCACAAAAGCGTATATGGTGTACAAAGTGTCACTTTGTACACCATATACGCTTTTGTGCAAATGCCCTAATGATGATGTTAAAGAGTTCTTTGGGCCTGTTTTTTGCGTTGTCCAGAGCGGTGCAGAAGAAAGTGTTTTTTTCATTGTTGATGTGTTTTTTGAATTTCCTTTGGGCTGCTTTGAGTTGCTCGTGGAGGCATGTGGAGGGGTTGTTCCTCCATAGTCGCTCTGTGGCTCTTAGTTGTCTTCTTTCGGCGTTGATGTCTGTGTTGAACTAGGATCTGGATGGAATGTTCCTGTTTTTTTTAAATTTCAGGGGGGCTAATTGGTCTAGGATGGACGTCATAGTTGTGTTATAGTGAGAGGTGAGCTCTGTTGTGGAGAGATCATCTGTGAGATAGGAAGGAGCGAGCTTACCCTATCCTCTAGGTCGGCCACGGTGATCTGAGTTAGATTTCTCGTCCATTTGGGGGGGTCTTGGGTGGGAGGTTGATATGTGATCAGTTGAGTGATGTGGAATAGGATTAAGTAAGTGGTGGTCGGACCAGTCAGCGGGGAGGATGTGGTCGATCGTGACTGTGTCACGTTGGGCGATAATGGCATCTAGGATTGCTCCTTTGTTATGGGTTTCATCTGAGCAGTGTTGGGTAAGGTTGTTGCTGTGTAGGAGCTCATTCAGGTTTTGGATTAGAGAGTTGTTTTTTTCATTCCAGTGTCAGTTGAGGTCGCCCAGAATTAGGACGTTGGCGTCTCGGAGTGAACAATGAGCAATCAGGTCGGACAGGTGTTCGGTGAATGTGGAGGTGTTGCCTGGGGGATGGTATAGGAGATGGCAGTGTAGTGTTTTGTTGTCGCTTGTGTTAATGTTGGCGGTTAAGCATTCAAAGGTGTTATAGTTAAAGGTGTTGATTTCCGTCACGGACATGTTGTTGTTGTGAATGATTGCTATACCCCCGCCTGTTTGGTCTTTTCGATCTTTGTTGATGATTGCAAAGCCTGGGGGCACAAGAGTATCCATGATTGGTGACGATCAGTCATTTAGCCAAGTCTCGGTGATGAAGGCTATGTCTATGTCATGGGTGAGGATGGATTCTGCTAGCTCTGTGGCATGTTTGGTGGCTGATCTGCAGTTTATGAGCATGCAGTTGGTGGAGGGTGCCTCTTTTTTGGGTTTCTTCCTTAGGGGGGCCATGGGTATGTTAGTGAGGGAGGCCGGGAGTCTTGGGGATTTCGGAGGGGAGTGGTCTCTTCTGAATCCGGTTATCACCTGAATCTTGGATTGAGGGGTGGTAGTAGATGGGGTGCCGTATGAGGAGGCAAGATCTGCCGCTTCACTCGAGGAAATAGCATCTCTTGTTCTTTTGGGTCTCTGTATCTGATTCGAGAGGGGGGTTGAGATCCAACTGGGGTGGGGAGCCTTGTGAGGATTTTGATGTGTGGGGTTGGAGAAGGTTGGGGTACGATGGGGATTTTGGGAAGGCTTTCGGAGCGTGGCGAGGTTAGTTAGGATTTTGTTAAAGCCCTGGATTATAGTTGCTAGCTGGCTTTCAAGCAGGGTGAGACGCTGCCCCGTCTCTTCAGAGGTGGGGGCGGGGGTGTTCTGGGCGGGGTCATCCCGAGAAGGGGAGGGCCTGATGTTGCTATGTTGCCTTCTAGTTATTATTGTGCTGTCTGTGTAGGCTCTGCGCAGGGCCGTGGGCGCAGGGTGTGGAGGGTCGTGTTGTGGCTTCCGCGTTCTTTTGCATGTGGGTATAGAGAGGTAGTTGGGAGTCTTTGACTGTGTGTTGGGGTCGTTCGTTGTAGGTTGGGGGGTTGTAAGCGGGGGGTAGAGGTGACGGACGGAGGGGGGTAGGGGAGCCTTGTTCCTGGTGTTGATAGAGGGCGCAGGAATGGTAGGTGGGCTCTGCTGGAGGGTCCGGCTGTCCGGGGAGAAGGGGTGGGTAGGTCGGGGAGATGTGCGTGAGAGCGGGCAGTCCGAAGTGAGGGGAAGAGGGAGTCAAATGCCTCTAGGTTGTCGTTGTGTGCTTGGATCAGGACTGTGCCGTTGAAGTATATGGTCACAGAGGTGTTCCCACTCCGCATCTTGCGGTTAGGGATGGCATCTTTCAGCCAGACTCCACGTCTATCGAGAGGCAGAATAGGGTGGATGGTAAGGCTGATCTCGTCTTCTCCGAATTAGAGGTAAGAGCGGGCATACTAGGCCTGACAAAGAGAAAAGCCCCGGGGTCAGACGGGATTCTGCCTGATCTTCATATCGCCCATGTAGACACCTGGGCGCCCGTCCTTACTGCTGTTATTAATGCCTCGGTCCGGGCTGGCCGGCCTGACTCTTGGGCTTTATCGACCATAGTCCCGATATTTAAAAAGGGCGATCGGGACAGCACCTCAAGTTATAGGCCCATTTCCCTACTGGACTCCGTGGTGCAGGTGGTGGGCCGCATGATTCTTGATAGATTGGTATCTTGGGTGGACGAAAGGAATTTCTTATCTGAGATTCAATATGGGTTTCGCCCCGGTCGATCCACTGTGGAGCAGTGTCTTAATTTGTATCTTGTTTTGAACAAGTATACGGTGGCTCGTGCCTGCCCTATATACCTAGCCTTCATGGACCTGTTCTCAGCCTTTGACTGTATGAACAGGGCCAAATTATGGCAGCTGATGTCATCTGTCGGCATTGATAATAACATCATTTGGTTTTTGAGGGATCTTCATCGAGATTCCAGGGCAGTAGTACGTTACTCAAAGGACTTGAAAGTGTCCCGCCAATTTAACATAAAGAGGGGGGTGCGCCAGGGGTGTATCCTCGCACCCTTCCTTTTCAATTGATATATTAACTCTTTAGAGAAGGTTCTCCTAGATACTAAAGCAGACACTCCTCAGGTAGGCAAGTGCAGTCTGCCAGTCCTCTTATATGCGGACGACGCAGTCCTCCTGGCGAAGACTGCAAGGGGCTTACAACTTCTTCTCAACTCTTTTGCCTCTTTTATGGAGGAGCTGGACCTATCAGTGAATCATTCTAAGTCATATATCATGCAAGTGGGCCCTGGTAAGACGAAGGCCAAGCAGCCCATTTTTAAATTAGGATGTTCGCCTATACCTAAAACAAATGTCTTCTCCTACCTGGGAGTAGTGTTTGATGACTCCCTGAGTTGGTGCCCCTTGATTAACTGCAAGAAAGGGGACCTAGTGAAAGCCTCTGCAGCCATCTTTAACTTTGCCAGTAGATTGGGAGGGAAACAAACAGGGGCCCTCCTGAAGATTTACCAAGCAAAATGTATCTCTAAGGTAAGGTATGGGAGTGAGAGATGGGGTCATATCGAGCTTGGGGCCGTGCAGAGCACTGAGAATTCATTCCTGCGAAGAGTTCTCTCTGTTCCGCAAAGTACTCCATCTTATGTTGTTCACGAGGAACTGGGGATGTCTTTCCTTGCTGATGACCTAGCTTTCCGCCCTTTGTCCTTGTGCCTCAAAATTTGGTCAAAGCAGGAGAATACACTTAGCAAAGACATCATACAGGATTGTCTCTCTCTTGATCATGCATCGCGTATACGCTGGCTCCAGTACATAAGAAATGGCCTCGCCAGGCTAGGAAGAGTAGATCTTTACACAAACCCAGAGGGTATTTGTAAAAGGGACCGCGTCTGGGCCAAGGAGGGTTTTTTAAAGAAATTGTCATCGTGATAGAGAGGATAAAGAGCTGTGTAAACCGAGTGTGCGAAAGTATGTCATATTGAAAACTGTGCCTACCACTGAGCCTTATCTTCTAGGGCTCAAAAGTATCTATGACCATTTTCTATTGACGAGGTTCCGGCTCGACCTCTTTCACTATCTATTGGCACACCCCCAAGGTTCCCATAGAGGTCAGTGCCTTATGCCCTGTGGCTGCAACGGAGAGTCTCCTCAGGACATGATGCACTTTTTAATGTTTTGTACTTTTTATGTTGTACCCAAAGTTATTTATTATTCCCATTTTAAAAAAATGGGTTTTAGGAGGAGTGAGACCAGCTTTTATCTTTTTACAACTTCTTTCTAGTGATACTGTATTGCACACTCAGTTTTTTACGGGATGCCATTAGACTTAGGAAAAGTCGCAATTAATATTTTGCATTGCAAATCATGTATTTTTATCTTGTGTTTTGATTACTCGGATTTTATCACATTTGTGAATTTGTAACTTGTATGATGGTACTTTGTAGGCTGTTTGACTTTTATGGTTTTATCCTCAAAGCCGAATAAAGTTTGTTGATGATGGCTTCAACAACACAATGTGATACAAATCTGATCTCTTGAACAAGGTGGAAACTGATCCCCACAGCCTATTGCTCCTGTACATCTTGAAGGTTGATGACTTTTGAGGTCAGCTAATCTCTTTTCCTTATGTTTGAAATTTCAATTTACAAATGCTGCGAAGGTGTTGAGAGGACAACTTGGCCATGAGCACTATGCAAGAGCACTGATGCAGTTGCTTAGCAGATGACATGAGTCGGGAACTGCAAATACCTCTTTTCTCAGGTAGAGGATCCAATTGCGGGCATCCCACTAGCTCATGTTATACTTACTGCTGATAAATGTCTCAACCAAAAAGCACTGGAAAGGACCTGCCCCAGGCTTGCTTTGTTCGTG
Source organism: Calotriton arnoldi (assembly GCA_963921515.1). Classification (NCBI taxonomy): domain Eukaryota; kingdom Metazoa; phylum Chordata; class Amphibia; order Caudata; family Salamandridae; genus Calotriton; species Calotriton arnoldi. Next base: position 246,500 of record CAWUFW010017363.1, read on the forward strand.
ACAGCCCACATCATTTGCATGTTTGCAAAGGAGCCATAAACAAACAAAACGTGCAAATCAGCAAAACATGCTCCCAAGAAAAGCGAGACCTCCCTGATGCCTGCTGCAGAGTCTTCTGTAATTCTATCAACTGTTGACAACTTTACTGCTCTATCTACCAAAGGAGATATCCACTTGCTGATCTTGCAGTTTAGAAAAGAAATTACGGGCTCTGTGTCAAGATTACACCAAAACTGCCTGAGACCTCGACCATAAGATCCCAGAGTTGAACGGTTGGACATAGCACCCACAGAAGGGGACCATAAAAGAGATGAGCCTGAAACCAGAATGGAGGAACTTGAAAAGTACCGTAAGACCTCCTGGATAAACTTGATGATATTAAAAACAGATTCAAATAAAATAATCTGCATATTCGTGGCATCCTACGAAGATTCAGAACTGAGAATTGGAAGACTATGTTCAAGGTTTCTTTCACACAGTCTTGCCATGTCCCAACTTTGTACCAAAATGAACAATAAATTGGTATAAGATGTGTTAGTCTGTGTTCACATCTTTAGGATGAAAGAGTAGATCCTGAGACAGGCCCAAAAAGCCAAGCCCTTTGTCTACAAAAAAGGCTCCATCTTGCTGTTCCAGAGTATTTCATCTACTACACTTGTGAAATGTAGGTCATTCAAGATTGCTACTGACCATCTGAAATATAAACAGATTCCTTACTGAGGGCTTCTTCTTTCACCTATGGTTCCATTTAAATGAAAAAACAGTTGTATGTATCATCACACGCTAAAGCAGTCAAATTGTTCAATATTGAACCAGACCACAAGAGAGAGGGTGATTCCTCAGAAGACCTGAGACTCAAACTCGGTCATTCTCACTACTTCCCACTAACTCTTACTCAGTTTCACGTAGACACTCAAACATGTGCTCACACAAACAAACGTGTACACATATGCACTCTCACCCGCATCCCTACAACATACATTTAAAAGCATTTTATTTTACTTACATCAGCTGCCAGGGTACGTCCTGTTCCAGCTGCCGCTGTGGATTTCTTATTGCACCAATAATGAATCAAACACTATTATTCACAATCAGCTTAATAAAAATGGGGGAAAAAGGAGGGTGGAACCCAACACGTACAAAGGCGAGCTGCCCCAATGTTCTTGGCACTGATTTTGCCACCTCTGAGGCTACTCATAAAAGCAGTACCAGGGTTCACAGAGTGATCCCTGGTCACCCCTAAATGACATCCATGGCATACTCCCGCAAGCAGTTAGAGGAAGGTTTACGCCAACAGAGTAAATGTTACTCTGTCAACAAAAACCTAGATGTCTGCTCAAATCAAAATTGTGCAAGCGCTTGGTGAGTTTGGCGGACAGGGTATTCCGTTGCGATTGTGACAAAGTCCCAATCCACTAAACTCTAAATCAGGCCCTTAATGGGGATTTTTACGTTACTATCATGACTACTTTCTAGTCTCTGGATTCACAGGGCTTGTATTCTCCCATTCAGAGACAAGTGCTACTAAAATGGTTGTGCTCCAAGGGCGCTGAAGTAGTTCTACACCAAGAAACACTCTTAGTTGCTATAGATGTCCATAGATTAACATCAAGATTCGACCCCTTACAATTTCATTCCATAGAACGTTCCAAGACCAAATGGCTTGAGCAGGATTAGAGTAGGAGCATAATGAATGCTTCACATAAAGGCATAGGAGGGAGGTTTGTTGCTGTATATGTCCGGCTCAGTGATAGAACTTGTACAGTCTTTTCAATTTAAGGCCCTAGTAACAATAAAGACATTATTTTATATGTACAGTAATTGGTCTCGATTTCAATGTAGCCCTGGACCCGACTTCATTATTGTGGCAATACGTGTCACTTCCACCGCCACTTGGGAGAGCCATAGATGATCTTACTCATAACCCTGTGAGTGAAACACCCTAGGGAAGGAGATTATACATTTTTTCAGGCATTCACAGATCCCAATTCAGCTTGAACTTTTTTTTTAGATTGTCATACTTACTTGACTTGACTATTGTGGTAGACATAGTCACTTGTGTCTTGTCAGACCATGGCCATGTATTATTACATTTAGCCCTGACCAGATGGCAATACCTTCCCCACAGGTTTGGAGCATGAATAAAATAGTTTTTAGTGGCCAAGAAGCTTTTGACAATTTTCTGTCTGAGAACATTACAAAGGGATACCATGGGCTATGACTTGAGATGCTGGCAAGGCGGTCTTAGGAGGAGAACCTATAGCCCATGCAGCTGCTTACGTGAGATTAATGAAACAGAGGAAAACTGACTTTGAAGCAGAGGTTGCTAAATTAGAATTGGAACATAAAAGCATTTGCTCCAGTAGAGTATATAGAGAGCTGCAGAAAGATAGAGAAGAACTTGAAGTTTTCCTTACCAAAGAAGCTGCCATAAGTTGTTTGACACAAAACAGAAATTTTACAAAAAAAATGATAAAGTGGCTAGGCTATTGACATGCAAAATCAGGACTGCCAGACACCATAATTATGTGCAATCCATCAGAGAGAGGGATGGGTCGATCCATGTCACTGACTGAGATGTAATGGACTCCTCTGTACGTTATTACTTCAGCCTCAATTTCACTGCGCCACGTGGTCTAATTTTACAAGATGCATTTCACTGTGGTTTTATTTTCCTGGTGATGATGTATTTATTGGAAGGGCTAGATGACCCTTTCACCAAAGAGGAGATCTGCATGGCTATTAAATGTTTTTCAAATAATAAAGTCCACGGGGCCCGATGGACTCCCCTCTCCTTTTATAAGGCTTTTTGATATCTTTTGGCTTCCGATCTGAAGAAGGACTATACATCTTTTTATGATACTGGGCCGGTTAAGTGCTGTATGATGGAATCCACTTTGACTCTGATTCTAAAACTCATTTCATTTCAAATTTCTTTTTTGGCACAGAAATCAGCCATAAAAGATCCACAAATAAAAACATTACAAGATTCATATATAAAAATACAGATCAGCTTAAGGACAACAGAAAAAAATACGTTTTTTCAGATACTCTTAAGCAGATTTCTTCTTCAGCCCTCAACCCCCCCAAAAATGAGCATAGCCAACATATTGCATCCATGGACTTTCTGCATCTCGCCGCTGCTCTAAAAACAAACACTATAGCAGACATCATGACCATTTAAAAGTTGAAGAAAAAACACGGTGTCCCTGCATTTGTGTTTCCCCAGTAATTTTAAAATAGGCTTAACAAATAAGATAAAATACATGACCCTCAGTTATGTGGGTCTTATCGGCGAATGGCCTTATTGAACTGCGATTCCAAACTCTTCACTAAAATCTGTATTAAAAGGAAACAACATTCATGCCTGATGTTCGTGCCTCATTATGAAGCTGATTTGGGTAACAACATACAGACAGGAGAAAATAGCAGATTACCTTTTAATCTGATGGATAAAGCAACCTGTGATGTGGATAAGACATTTGACAGAGTGGGTTAGAAATCCATTTTTACGATATTAGAAATAAAAATCTGGTTTCGCTTGAAGAATGATTTAATTTATAAAAAACGAATTTCTAGCAACAGTCCACTAAACTATGGGCCCAATTCTCAAAGGTAAACACCTAGGGGTCCACTATGACTTCTCAGGGGATCCGTGACCATTAAAAAAATGAAACAACATTATGAGTTTAATAAAATCCATACACAGAAAAAAGCAAAAGGTAAACCATAACCTTTAAAATGCTCTAGAAATGTGAAGGAATATGAAATTGGAGGATAAAATTAAGTTGGTATCCTAATCTTGATCTGTGGGAGCAGAACAAATACAGCAAACTGTAGTATGGATGATTTGTGGCCTCAATTGAAGAACTGGTATGCGTCGATAAAAAATAGAGGATGAGTTAGGAGCAAAAAAGAAAGTCATATGGTCGAGTCTTTTACAAATAAACTTGAATTTGTCACTTGTTTGATTGAAAGGAATGTTTGGCAGCTCTGATATCTTCTGGGGGGATGAATGTAATGTGTTTCGAATTTTCATTGATTAATGCACACATTTAGGGGCATATTTACAAGCCCTTATCGCCACAGGAAAGTTACTTTCAAAGGCGTTCCTGTGGCGAAAGGGGCTTCGCCTTATTTACAAGGCGGCGTTAAACCACTTAACGTGGCTTAACGCTGCCTTGTAAATAAGGCCCCCTTCACGCTACACTTAGCGTGAAAGGGGTAGGCAATGGGTGTTGCGGTGGGCGTTCCACCGCAATACCCTTTTGATTTTGACGCTGGCCCCTATTTACAAAGGTAGCGCAAATAGGAGGCAGCGCCAAAATTAAGACCAGGGAAAACCTGGTCTTAACATTATGAAACGAGGAGAAATGCTTTATTTCTCCTAGTTTTTGCTGTTTCTGTGTGTGCTGCATTGTGCAGCACACGTAGAAACAGCATAACACCATGAATGATTGTTTATGTGCAGTAAGGTGTCCCTTCCTGCAGATAAACAATCATTAAAAAACATGATGCTATGCAACTTCTATGTGTGCTTCATGATGCAGCACACACAGAAGGTACAAATCGGCATTCTGGATTGTTTATGTGCAGTGAGGGACACCTTCCTGCACAGAAACAATCATTCCCTCAACGCAGGCACTCTTGCACTATGGTGCAAGGGTGTCTGCGTTGGCTCTAGGCAGCTGAGTTTAGCACCAGCGCTAGGAGAAAAAGCAGGGCTGTACCGTATTGTTGTAAATACGGCACATCACTTTGTTTTCAGAATGGCAGAGTGCAGCGTAAGCTATTTTGACTTAACGCCGCGCTCCACCATTCTTTGTAAATATGCTCCTTAGCGTTTCTGGAGGGAGGTATTGTCCTTACTTAAAGATATTGCCAACATCTGATTACATTTGGATCCACTTTTAGTTCTGCTGGGAGATGTAGATGAAGACGGTTTATATCCTTTTTCCTCCCCTAGAGCCAAATTGGTACCCCATATGCTATTGGCTGCTTATCAATAGCCCAGAAATGGAAAGCGACAGATCTTCCGATCATAGAGTTATGTTGGGCCAAAGTTTGACATTTATATACATTTGAAAAATTAATAATGACTACTAGAGACTGCTTGGTCCAATACAAAAAGGTGTGGACTCCCTTCCACATTTATGTAAAAAGACAATCATCAGTTATACACTCACGCCCACTGCCACAGTTGATTATCAATTAGGAGGAGGGAATGTTACCTTGACTTATCTACTTCATGACATCCTTATCCCACCAAATGAAGTCCTTATGGTGGTCTCGAAATTTGTTGTCAGGGATGTTGGTGGCTTTCTTTTCTCTTTGCTCTAGATAAAGTCAACATGCATATTAAACAATGTTTATAGGAACTTTGAATTCTATGTTATTTAGAACCCTACATGTCTGGAGATGATGATGCCCTGATCTCGACGAATGACCATATGATGCTGACAAGATTATTTTCTTCCTCTGTGTCATGTATCTGGGTACTAAAACTTTATGAAAGTTGTTAAATAGGTACCTTTAATTTGTGTGACAGTCTAGGGGCTTGTTTTAGTTGCCAGTCAACCAGATTCAGAGATCCACAATTATTTAGAATCAAGACACCTTTCTGAAATCATTGCTCTCTTTGGATTATCTGTTTGTTTTTTGCATTTCAATAATCCTTAGTGGCACATTGAAAAAGTTCCATATAGTAGCATGGGCCTCACTTGTGCTTGTTGGTCTTCCGATACCATATTCCTGTAAGAGGCTTTGCTTATGGTCTTATGGTAGTAGGCAGTCTTGGCCCCTCAGATTAGCTTCCTTCAGGTGAGGCGAAAATTCTATACTGATGTCAAGCCTTCTTGCTGCTGCAGTCACTGCCACTGGTCACCTCTTATCTAATGGTGCATTTGCTATTGGTGAGCTTCTTCCTGTTACATGATGCAGAGGGACGTATCTTCATGGTATGAGACTGGAATAGGACGGTAGTGTCTGCCAGAATCTGGAGGCTATGATTGGGGCTGTGGAGCACAGACATTATGTCGTTTTTGGGTTTGATGATGACTGCCAGGGAAGTCCTGTTCTTGGGGAGGTAACAATCAAGGACATTCTTCAATAAGTTGAGCGGATGCTTTGATATATTTTGCGGCCCTGTATGGTTTGGTGAGGAGTGGAGCAGGTCAAAGGGGATTTTTGAATGGTTGATCCCATCCAGTCACTTTATGTTGAGAAGGTGGCAAGTGAGGTTGGTCACTGTGGGAAAATTAAGTTGAGGGTGCTGCTCTTGCAGTGGTTAGGTCTGTGATGAGTGTAGTGATGTTCAACAGGTTGAATATGCCATCCTTCATGGTCTTGGTCATTTTATTGTAGGGAGAAAGAAAAGGATCATGTAGCCAGTTGATAACAAACATATGAAGCCAGAATTTAATTCTGTGCTAGTTACAGTGGTTGGTTGGTCAGCTGAAAGTCTGTGTTGCCTACCAAGGGAAGAGGCATGAGATGAGCTCAATGAGTTGATGGACAGCTGTTGAGTTTATGGTCCCAATGATCAGTTAACATCCTCCACTAGGATGTTAACTGATCATTGGGACCTCCATTAGGCCAGCAATTCTGTTAGATACAGAAGCATTGTTTGACCAGGACATTGAAGATGAATGCTGAGTAGGAGAACAATGCTTGCATAATAAAAACGGCATCAAAGGTAACTGTGGTGATGAGGTTTCAGAATTTGCTTTGTGGATGATGATCTGTGAGCAATTGCCTGTGTGAATACGATAGTATGCAGTGTGTGGTTGTTTAATTTGCATGTTTCAAAGAAGGTGAAGATGGTGCATGACTGAAAAGTAGCATGAACATGGCATGAGATAACTGGTGCTGAGGTACTTTGAGATGAGATGGGCAAGATGGTGGGGTTCTGACCCTTGAATTCTACCAGGAGCAAAGGGAAGGGCAGGTGATATGACATAGGCAAAATAAGGTGCAGCCTGGCACACTTCTAGCCAAGAGCTGCCTTGATTGGGCAGATTGAGATTGTCTTCTGGTCGGAAATGCTTTTTTTTCTAGTCTTCTTGTTTGCATTTGGTAATGTGCATCAATAAATTACCTGGTGTTTCTGGCCAAGAGCGGCCTGAATTGGACATTTGGAAATGTTCTTTTGGTTGGAAATGGTTGTCTCCTTGTTTGTCGTCTACTGTGTATGTGTGAATCACGTGACCTGGCAGAACCGACTGACGGCATGGGTGGTTCTGGCTAAGGGCCTGTATTTTAAAATTTGAGCTGGTCTTGCAGCAAGAAAGGGGGTTCTGCCTTCCAAGTTTCCTGTTAGCTAATGCACGTAGTAAGTCATGTGACCTTAAGAGCCTCAGAGCAAATTTGAGTATAAAACTTAAACTAAAACTTGAAATAAAATGTTGGGCGGTGGTCAGTCAATCTGAATGCTTGCTTTGCTGATTATATTTAATATTGCAGGACTGTAAAGGGAATATTCTATGGATGGCCAGCTCCCAACCCCACAATGTGGGTAAAGAGGGAGCGCTGAAAGAAAATAAGCAGTCACTTACCTCAATGATTGCTTGATAAAAATGACTAAGTCTTCCTACAGCACTCCCTGTTCTTCTTCTAATCAAGCAGCCGGTACTCAGATTGCTGCCTAGACACCTCCCATTGCTTCTGGTGAGGGGAAGCCCAATCAGCCAAAGAAAAGTAGAAAAGAAATTAACAAACATTTCTTACTTTTTCTTGACTGATTGGACTTTCCTTTACTAAATGCAAGGGGAGGAGCCCAGACAGTCATATGTGTACCAGCAGCTTGATTTAAAGAGGTACACAGAGTGCCACAGGAGGATGGGGCTTATTGAGGTGAGAGGGTGCGCATGCTCCTGCAGTGCTCCTTATCTTGTCTGTGTGTATGGGGTGGGCTGGTACTAGCATTATTGACCTCATCTACAGGGCAATAACAGCTGTTAAGTATCCTCACCTCATTACTTGCCCTCACCTTTGGCTTGGACCCATAACTATGGAGAGATTAAATACCTGCCATCAGTGGCTATACGTGCGGGCAATAACACTTAACCCCTTGGCTGCTACGCCTTTTCCCCCTGCACTAAGCCAATTTTTTCGCCATTTGGGAAAATTCGCGCTTAGAGCCTTCATAACTTTTAGTCCACATAAGGTATCCTTGCCAAATTTACGTCCTTATTTTCCATCCCGTGGATTCTAAAAGTACCCAGGGTTTGTGGTTTCCCTTGGAGTGGACCTGGAAATTTGCCAAAATACTGCTAAATTTGTTTTTTTGGGTGGGGGAATGGGAAAAAAGTGCTGCAGAAGAAAGCGTCTGCTTTTTATTCTGCAAATGGCATCAATGAAGGGTTTGTGGTGCTAAAATCACCATCCTCCAAGCTTTTGAGAACAGGCAAACTTGAATCAGAAAACTAAATTTTTCAACACAGTTTTGGCATTTTACTGGGACATAGCCAACTTTTTCTATTTTTTTGTGCTTTCAACCTCCTTCCAGTTAGTGGTAGAAATGGGTGCTAAACCAAAGATGGATCCCAGAAAGCTATACATTTATGAAAGTAGACAAAAGTCTAAATTCAGCAATGGGTCATTTGTGTAAATCTTTCAAGGTTTTCCTATAGAAAGTAACAGTTGAAATAAAAAAATATTGAAATTGAGTTGAGAAAAACAGCCATTTGTGTGTACGTTTTTATCTGTAACTGCTAACTATGGCAGATTTTCAAAATCAATATACTGTTACGTCCGCTGGACCCATCTGGTTGTGGAGATATATAGGGCTTGTAGGTTCACCCAGAACCCGAGGTACCCAGAGCCAATAATTGAGCTGCACCTTGCAAAATATAAAGAGTGAAAAATAGGTATCAAGGAAACCTATGTATTTCCAAAATGGGCGCAAGATATGAAGTTTTAGAAGCAAAGGTTAATTGCACATCTCTGATTTTGTGGGCACCCATACTAGCATGTGAATTAGAGGGCATTTCTCTAAATGACTTCTTTCGTACACACTGTCTTACATTTGGAAGGCACAAATGCAGAGAAAGGCAATTGGTGATAACACTTGTCCTACTATTCGTCTGTGTTTCCCTAAGTCGCCTGATAAAAATGGTACCTCACTTGTGTGCGTAGGCTTAGTGCCCACGACAGGAAATGGCCCAAAACGCAACATGTACACATCATATTTTTCCAATGAAAACTGACCCTTTTTTTGCAATGTGCCTAGCTGTGGAGTTTGGGCCCTAGCTCAGTTAGCACCTAGGGAATCCTAGCAAACCTGTAAATTTGTTAAAACTAGACACCCAGGGGAATCCAGGATGTGGTGACTTGTGTGGCTCTCAAAAGGTTCTGTTACCCAGAATCCCTTGCAAATCTCAAAAGTTGTCTAAAATCACCTTTTACTCACATTTCTGTGATGGAAAGTTCTGGAATCTGAGGGGAGCCAGACAATTCCTTCCACCCAGCATTTCCCCAAGTCTTCTGATAAATATGGTACCTCACTTGTGTGGGTAGGCCTAGCGCCCGCAACAGGATATGGCCCAAAACACAATGTGGACACATAACATTTTTCCAATGAAACCTCACCCTTTTTTTGCAATGTGTCTAGCTGTAGATTTTGGGCCCTTGCTCAGCCGGCACCTAGTATAACCTAGCAAGCCTGTACATTTTTGAAAACTAGGTATCTAGGGGAATCTAGGATGGGGTGACTTGTGTGGCTCTCACCAGATTCTGTTACCCAGAATTCCTATGAAACGTCAAACTTTGACAAAAAACACACATTTTCCTCACATTTCTGTGATGGAAAGTTCTGAAATCTGAGGAAAGCCACAAACTTCACTCCACCCAACATTCCTTCAAGTCTTCTGATAAAAATGGTAGCTCACTTGTGTGGGTAGGCCTAGTGCTGGCGACAGGGAAGGGTCCAAAACATATTGTGGAGACATCAAACTTATCTATCACAAAACGACCTAGTTTTGCAAGGGGGCACCGGTGTTTTTCGTCCCGGGCTCGGCAGCCATCTAGCGAAACCTAGCAAGCCCAGACATTTCTGAAAACTAGACACCCGGGGGAATCCAGGGAGGTGGGGCTTGCGTGGTTCTTTCAACGTTTAAGTACCCAGAATCCCTTGCAAACCTTACATTTTGCTAAAAAGTAAGATTTTTATGTATGGGAAATTTGTGGGATCGCCACAACGGCACAAATTCCCTATCACCCAGTATTCCCCCAAGTCTTCCAATAAAAATTCTACGTCACTTGTGTGGGTGGGCCAAGTGCCCTCAACAGGGAAAGGCCCAACACATATTGTGGAGGCATCAAAATTATGAATCACAAAATGACCTGGTTTTTCAAGGGGGTCACCTGTATTTTTGGTCCCGGGTTCAACGACAATCTTGGGAAACCTACCAAACCCACACATTTCAGAAAACTAGTTACCTGGGGGAGTCCAGGGAGGTGTAGCTTGTGTGGTTCCCCCAAATTTCTCTTACCTTACTCATAATCCCCTGCAAAAAGACACCACCAGATGGAAGTAAAGCTTACCCAAGAAGCTGATCCCCCACCACATACATAAACTTATTCCCAGGTGACTCAACTGTTACCACCCAGCCTGAGACCCGACCACTGAAAAAAACAAACAAGAAGAGCGACCATTGCCAAAGGGGTCGCTCTTCTTCCAAACATAATTCCTGGTGTCTAAGGCAAAATAAAAAAAAATGCCCCCCCTTCAAAGGGGTAGCTCCCCTTCAAAAAATGATTCCCTGGTTCCTAATGGGCTCCCACCCCCTCTCCCCAGAGGGCAGATCAGCCTCAAAAAGGCCGATCTGCCCTCCGGGGGTGTAGGCGGAATACAAAAAAACAAGGAGGTCGACCCTTGTCCAAGGAGGCCCTCCCTGCAATTTCATAGAAATAAATTCCCTGACTTCTAGTGGGATTCGACATCCCCCCCCCCAAACGGGGAAAAGATCAGCCAAGAAAAGTTCCAAACAAGCCCCTAGAGGGGGAGAAACACAGATAAACTATATTGCCTCCCAGGGGAGCAACCCCACAATTTCTAGATGATAATCCCTGGCATCTAGTCGGTATTAACCCTCCTGGAGGACAGAGCGACAGAGAAAAGGGCCAAACTAGCGCCTGGGAGCCCAAACACAGAAAAAAAATAATGCTCCCAAGGGGTAGTTCCCTGCAGTTTCAAAATAATACTCTCTGTCATCTATTGGGTTTTGACACCCCAAGGGACAGATCAGCTAAAAAAAAAGGGCCAAACTACCCCCTGTCCAAAAGGTCACTCCATGCAATTTCTAAATAATAATCCCTGGCATCTAGTGGGTTTGACCCGGGCGGGGGGGCGGCATATCAGTCAAAAAGGGCCCAACTAGCCTTTGGGGGGCAAAAATGGACAATATATCCCCCATAGGGAGTGACCCTTGCCTAAGGGGTAGCTCCCCAAACATGCAAAAGAAATATCCCTATTGGTCTAGTGGATGGGATTCCTGCTCTGCGATCGCGGCCCTACTTGCAATTGTGGCGCAGGTATCCCCTCCAAAAAGGTACAGGGGGAAAGGAAAAACTCTTTCCTTTCCCCCCTGTTTCTATTTTTCTAAACAACAAACACCCTGGGAGAAGGACTCACCTTTGGGAGTTCCTTTCTCCTGTCTCGCTAGAAGCTGTTTGCTTTCAATGTGTCCCTGACCTGCTCTGATGATGTTGGCGTGCCGTGCGCACGCCTACGTCATCAGATCATCGAGCGGGGTTCGGGGTTGGCAGCGGTAGGTCTCCCGCTTCCATCCCCAGTGGGGGTTTGTAGTTGGGCAGCCAAAGGGGAAGCGCCAGTGTTTCCCCTGTGGATAGGTGTGAGGACGGAACAGTTCTGTCCTCAGCAAACGCCCGCCGTGGCTGAGGATGGAACCGTTCCGCCCTCAGCATCAAAGGGGTTAATTAAAACACAGAGTTCCACTGAAGACAAAGAAGTGGAATTGAGTCAATTATGACTGGTACAGACCTTCTACTCCAACATTCCAATCATTGCCTTTCTGTTTTGCCCTGTTTAATTTAGAACCTTCTACTCTTAGTAGGTGGTATGTTATAATAGGGTTATAGCCCTTTTTCTCAGGCTACACCCGTCAACAACAGGCTATTGTGATATTATCTAGCACAATTCCCATTAAAATCAAGACATAATATAATACAATGAAATGCGACAACGCATGACACAACAAAAGTAACCAGTGAAAATACAAGACCGTTTCTATACCCAGCAATAAACATAAGGACTTCATGATAACTGTTATTTAAGCACCACACTGTAAGAAAAGAAAAACTCCTTTGTAATCCTGAACACTTCAAACTTTAAATATAGCTTTAAACACACCACTCCTGCTTTCACTATCGGCCTATTTTAAGGGTGCAATTGCATCAAAGGATTTCAAAAACATCATAAAACACAAGGTCAAAGGTAAAATGGATATGGAATGTTGCCTGCAGTCGACCTTACAAAACGTATTTTCGGTAATTAGATTTTGGGGCAGCCATATATTTTACAATTTTTGAGAATGGTTTACACTAAAAAGCTTGTTATCAGTAGACCAATGTGCAAAGGCGCCACTAATTGTGCAGCCGTCTGTGTCCAGGTTGTCACAGGCTGAACATGTGGTGCGCATTTGAGTATTGATATAACTCTGCTTGAGGAATTTCCCGCGCTCTTTCTCTGATCTGAGTCGTTGACTAGAGCTTCTTAAGTAGCAAACTGGCAACAGTAATAATTCATGGTTCACTTCTGGAACGTTTTCTTTTCAGTAACAATGTTTCATTCGATCAATGTATGGAAAGCATTGGGGCCAGAAAATCTCAAAAACAGAGAAAAAGACGGTTTCTGTTAGGCTAATTATGCTTACCTCTATGAACTTGTGTATATCAGACCTGGCAACTTATAAACATTTTTCACAGGGCGGGGTTTTGGGGCGGGGTTTTGGGGGAGAGGGGCTTAGAGCTGGGCACTCACTCTGCATGTGTTTCCAGCCCACATTTTGATACTCAGGGTCAGATTAGTAAGGCGGGCAAGCTTGCATTGGGAAATGGGCTGGTGGCTCAGGTCACCTGTGGGCCGCTTTTTTAGGACCTCTGTAAACAGTCCTCGCCAGGCGCACTCCCCTACCGTGCTATAAATTGAGGCTGGGGGATGTAGTGACCTGGAGACGGGCACTAGGACCCTAGAGTGGACAGTGGGGCAAGGGAAACCGGACACCACATCCGGTCAGGGTGTGGGGCAGGACAACAGTAGAGGGGTGTAGGGAAGAAGGAAGGACGTACGCGTGGGCAGGAGAGGAGAAGAAAGAATAAACAAGTAATCTTTCCATACCTGTGTCCTGTGTATATTTGTGGGCGCTAAAGACACGACAACTGGCGAACGAAGGTGGGATCATCGTCGTCCCAAGGAAGAATCATCGACGGCAGAAGTGACGGAGCCAGGAGCCCACCCTGGTCCGCTGGCAAACCGAAGAGGAAATCGCCGTGGCGTCGGGAGCAGCTGATGAAGGAAAGCGACGGAGCCAGGAGCCCACCCTGGTCCGCTGACGAACAAAAAAATCGCCGTGGCGTCCGGAGCCGAGAGGAAGGAGAAACGGAGCCAGGAGCCCACCCTGGTCCGAGTGGCCGAAGAAATAACGTCGCGGGAGCCCACCCCGACCGCAGGACAAGAGCAGTAAGAAGAAAGTGACCGATTGAGGAAAGCTAACGCTAAGACGCGCGAATAATAATAATAATGACATTTGTAGAGCGCTTGGTTACACTAGGCTAGTGTGTCCCCGCGCTACGGTACAGTCGAGAGAGACATCATTCCCAGGCCACCTCCCATGTACGGTACGGCAACTCGAAAACTACTCAGTGGGGAATAGAACGATCGCGAGAGTTGGCGGCCATCTTAAAGCCAGGCATGCCGGACCAATCAGAGGCCAGGAACAAGCGGCGGCCATTTTAGGAGGTCAGGCAAAGGCCCGAAGGCCGAAATCTCACGAGACTGCGGCGGCCATCTTCTAGTCAGGCAAAATAAGCCAATAGGAACAGAGGAAAGCTCGGCGGCCATTTTAAAGTCAGGCAGCCATTGAAATACATGGAAAAATAAAGAAATACAAAAAAAAAAAGATAGGAAAATAGAGAGAATCAGTGGAAACATAGGAAATACAGAGAAAATAAAGGACTAAATAAAGGAAAGAGGTCAGGAAAGTGCCAAAGAAGGAAAATGAGCGACGGTGAGAAAAAGAGCACACAAGCAATATTCCGCAGATCTTTACCATTCAGCCTATCGGAACCGCAAGCAGGCATCAGATGGGAGAGATGGATTAGGCAATTTGAACGCTACATGCGCGCCACGGACGTCGCGGATAACAAACAACTGGACCTATTTCTGAATCTCGCAGGGGATGAAGTAGAAGATCTGCTCCTCACATTCCCCAGTGATGGAAGAGCGGATTACAAAGGAGTAATAAAGTGTCTCACAGAGAAATTCGACCCCCAAAGAAACATTGATTTTGAGAGGTATACATTCAACACAGCATGCCAGCAAGATGCAGAAAGCCTGGACGACTTTGCAACGAGACTGAGAAAACTGGTCACATACTGCGCGTTTGACCAATTTGACAATGAGCAAGCGATAAGATTGCGCATTATCGAAGGTTGTCAATCAGTGGAGTTCCGAGCACGCATCCTGAAGGAACCAACGACGCTGGAAAAGATACTGACGATGGCTCGCACGGAAGCCCGGGCCACAGAGCATGCCAAGCAAATGGAGATGGGAAAAGAGAAGAGAGTGGCGCTAGCACATCGCGTCACTGGGAATTTAAAAAAAAAAGAATACCAGGCGGCCTTCCCACCTAGGAAGAGCGAACAAGCATGCTATCGATGTGGCCTCGAATTCCCGCACGTCGGTGCCTGCCCAGCAATGGGCCAGAGGTGCAGAAAGTGCAACAGGGACAATCATTTTGCAAGCATGTGCATGAGCAGACAAGGCAGAAGTGAGAGAGGCAGAGCAACGAGACCCCGGATGACCAGCAACAGATACGCACGACACATGGAAACAGCTAATCGTAGCTCTTCTGACGAGTCAGAAGAGACGGCAGCACCAGTGAGAGAGGCGAGACTATATCTAATGTCGGACGAGGCCAAAGAAGATAAGAGGTCAGAGTACATTCATCTCGTGGAGAAGCAGCAAATAAAGAAAACCGACACCGTGGACATCGACGTTGGGAGCCACCAAACTAGGTTCGTGCTAGACAGTGGAGCAACATGCAACATCATGTGCATGTCAGAATACAGGCAAATGAAAGTGAAACCACCGCTTTCACCGTCGACCGTAGATGTGTTCACGTGGGGCTCCAAAAGACCAGTGGAAAACATGGGAAAATTTACAGAGATCTTAACATACAAGGGCAGGTCCTGCCAAGAAGAAATACACGTGCTAAAGGTGACATCCCAGCACCATGCCTGCTGAGCAATGTAACAGCGCAGGTGATGGGGTTGCTAGCCATGACGTATCACATGTCGGAAAAGGAGAACATTTTACAAGAATACCCAGCAATACTGAAAGGTCTCGGGAAATTGAAAGGAAAACAGATAACGCTACATATTAATGAAGCAATTAAGCCGGTGGCCCAACATCACAGACGCAGTACCCATCCACCTACAACCACAAGTTGAAGAGGAAATCAACAGCCTACTGGCGCAGGACATAATTGAACCTGCTGAAGGGCCAACGCCCTGGGTGTCCCCGATAGTGGCAGTTCCAAAGAAGAACACCTCAAAGATCCGCATCTGCGTAGACATGAGGATCCCAAACACAGCAATCGCGAGAGAGCGTCACCCGGGACCACACCTAAACAACATGATCAGCTGTCTCACTGGGGCCTGCCGATTTTCGAAACTGGACCTGTGCAAGGGGTACCACCAACTAGAACTAGACCACCAGTCCAGGTACATCACAACATTCTCCACACACCTGGGCCTGTTTAGGTACAAGCGACTGAGCTTCGGAATCTCATCGGCTGCGGAAATATTCCAAGAGACAATAAGGCAGGTGATAAGGCCGGTACAGAACAGCCTCAATTATAGTGATGACATCTTAGTGTTTGGAAAAACAGACAAAGAACATGACATAGCTTTGCGTCAAGTGTGCACACAACTGGAGCAAGCTGGACTAACATTGAATGGAGACAAATGCGAGCTGGGAAGAGGGGAATTGGTGTTCTTCGGACACATTTTCTCCAAACAAGGAATGAGGCCAGATCCCAGCAAAGTAGCGACACTGAAGAACGCGAATCCTCCGACGGATGTCGCTGAAGTAAGATCGTTTCTATGACTCGCCAGCTACTGTGCTCGATACATACACGATTTTGCAACGGTGAGCACACCACTAAGGGAACTGACCAAACAAGGACAGAAGTTCATCTGGTCACAGGAGTGCAACAAGGCGTTCGAGGAAATCAGACATGCGGTGATGACTGTAGAACATCTCGCTTATTTTGACCCCATGCTCTGCACTGAGCTGACTGTGGATGCCAGCCCAGTAGGACTAGGAGCGATACTAGCGCAGCATTTGCCAGGGAGAGATTCACCAAGGAAAATTGTCGCGTACGCAAGCAAAAGCTTAATAGAGATTGAGAAGGCATACTCGCAACCGGAAAAAGAAAGCTTAGCAGTGGTATGGGCATGTGAACACTATCACATGTTCATCTATGGGAAGTCATTCACCATCATAACTGACCACCAGGCGCTGGTAACGATCTATGGCAGCCCGTCGGCCAAAATGCCACCCAGGATTGAGCGCTGGGGCATAAGGCTGATGGACTACGATTTCACGATTGTGCACAAGCCAGGTAAAGAGCACAACCCGGTAGACTACATGTTGAGACACCCGTTACCGCAGGCACAAGAGACGACATCGATGGCAGAAGAGTACCTCAACTTCGTGCTAAAGCAAAACACGCCGGCACCGATAACACTAGCGGAGCTAGAAAAGGAGACCAAGGAAGATGCCACGTTGCAAATGGCCATGGAGACAATGAGAAGGCAGAGATGGAAACACATCAATAATAACTGCACCGGGGGAGAGGGAGTACGCAAAGACGAAATGCTCGCCCTAAAGAAGATAAACGAAGAACTGTCAGAAACAGAAACAGGAATAGTGATGCGAGGAACAAGAATAGTGATACTACGCTCACTAAGGCGACAACTGGTTGATCTGGCTCATGAGTCACACCGAGGCATAGTAGCCACAAAGAAACTGCTAAGGGAGAAAGTATGGTTCCCTGGCCTAGACCGCATGGTGGAAGACACAATCACGACATGCCACCTCTGTCAAACGACAGGACCACCAGCCAAACATGAACCATTACAGATGTCTGAACTTCCAAGAGCGGCGTGGACAACACTAGCAGCTGATTTCTTCAGGCCACTGGACACAGGCAGCTATCTGCTTGTGGTCATTGATGAGTACTCACGATTCCCTATAGTGCGATAGGTATCATCGACATCAGCGGCAGCAACCTTACCGATACTAGATGACATCTTTGCAGCCTGGGGCTCACCCGAGACATTAAAAACAGACAATGGGCCCCCGTTCTCAGGAGAAGAATTCCGCAGATTCATGGCCTACCTAGGAACAAACCACAGGAAGATAACGCCGTTGTGGCCTCAAGCGAATGGCATGGTGGAGCGGTTCATGGGGAACATCAAAAAGGCGGTTCAAAGGGCAAAACTGACGCAGATATCAATTGGCCAGGCTCTGTGTCAGATGCTACGTGACTATAGAAACACGCCCCATAACTCCACAGGAAGATGCCCTGCAGAGCTAGTACTAGGAAGAACGAGCAGGACAAGGCTGCCGCAAGTAGAAGCAACTTCGACACCTGAACACAGCAGCATTGAAGCAAAAGACAAGGAGGCTAAAGAAAAAATGAAAAAATACGCAGACGACAGGCGACACGCCGTCTCGTCGCACCTGAAAGAAGGGGACACTGTGATAGTGCGCCAAAGACAACAAAGGAAATCTGACAGCATGTTCTCAAAAGACCCGCTAACAGTCACTAAAGTGAAAGGCCCAAAGATCACGGCGGGGGATAAAACTGCTTCTTGCAGAAGGTCAGAACACCAAAGGATAACACGGAACAGCTCACACTTCAAAGGACTGAAGGAGAAGAATGAAGAAGACCAAGACAAGGGAACAGCAGAAAGAGGAGGGTCGGAGCAAGACAGAAAGGAAACACATAATGGGGAAGGACCAGCAGAAGAGCAACAGACGGAGGCCTGCCCAAGAAGAGTAGGCAGACGGCCAAAAAGACTAATAGAAGAAATGTAATGATGGAAGGCACACCAACATGTGCCCTGGCAGACTTGCATCTATCTCTATCTTATCTGTTCTTATCTATATCTACACATCTCTGTGTTTCAATTTCTCGTCATTTATTTATGACAAAAGGGGGAGATGTAGTGACCTGGAGACGGGCACTAGGACCCTAGAGTGGACAGTGGGGCAAGGGAAACCGGACACCACATCCGGTCAGGGTGTGGGGCAGGACAACAGTAGAGGGGTGTAGGGAAGAAGGAAGAACGTACGCGTGGGCAGGAGAGGAGAAGAAAGAA